>JAOEHK010020031.1:0-27952 GCA_025447835.1 Labidoglobus nevermanni | reverse complement strand
TAATAGGCTCGTAACATAATTGTTAGGCCGTTTAGGCGCTGAAAAAATTTGGTCATATCAATCTCCTCAATGAGAAAGTTTCGTGAATGCGCCTAAATTTAATAAAATAGTCCGTTTGCCTAGAATCCGGGCCTTAATCATCATCAATAACCAACCCAAAAACTTCATTAAAAATTAACATTTCAACACTTGCCTAGTTGTGGCGAATTTAAACAGTGCATTCTACTATTCAGCCAAGCGCTTTTGGGAATGCAAACACGTAGAACATCACGTCAAAATCGCAACTAAATCTTAACATGGCTTGGTAGTCGAGTCGGTACTTGCATTACCCGCGAATGGCGTTGTACCGGGTTCAACTCCCGGCAAACCAATTTAATTTTTCGTTGCGTTGTAATAATAAATTTGGGTTAAGCAATTTCATTACCTAATTTCATCACTGAATTATTGTTAAGTATTAAGAATAGTCTTTTTGCATTTCCATGTATCGTCTAGTTGCTATTGGAGGATTTAATATGGGCACAGCTATCGGTTGGGGTTCCCCAGCGGGCGCTATTCTCCGAAAAGATTACAATGCAACGGACACCGATGTTGCCTGGGTATCCAGCGCATTCGCCCTAGGCGCGGCCTTCGCCCAATTTTTTGCGGTCCTATTCATAAAATATCTCGGCCTGAAGTACACGTTGTGCCTGGTGCATGTCCTCACGGGGCTAGCGTGGATCCCCATCATGCAGCGCAGTCGTATCTGGGTTATTGTAATCGGCCGTCTTTGCCTCGGCATAGCTGGCGTTTTCTGCATCGCCTGCCCTGTCTACAACGCCGAGATGGCGCACAAAACTCACCGTGGCACTCTGGGAGTCTTCTTCCAGTTCTTCCTGACCATCGGGATCCTTTACAGCTACGGTGCGGGCGCCATGAGGAGTCTAAATATCCTGAACATCGCATGCGTTTGCTGGTGTGTGGCGGGCTTTTTGCTCACCATTGTACTTGTCCCGCAATCGCCCTTCCACCTTGTCAGGTTGAATAAGGAGACCGAGCTGGCCGCGCTAATGAAGCGCATTCGTGGCAAAGACTACGATCCCAGCAAGGAGATCTCCGAGATCCAAGCGAGCAGTGAAGTGAAGGAGAGCTTCGCCGAGGGGATGAAGCAGAAAGCCAATGTGAAGGCGTTTATGGTCTTGTTTGCTATGCATATCTTCCAGCAAATTACCGGCATCAACGCGATTCTCTACCATGCCCACGGCATCTTCGAAAAGGCCAGTGACATGAGTGAAGACATGTCAGTCATCATCGTCGGGATTGCGCAAGTGGCTATTACAGGCGTATCTGCTGTTGCCGTGGACCGAGCCGGCCGCGTTTTGCTCTTTACCCTTTCATTGGCCATCATGTGCGCTACCCTCGGCATGGTCGGATTATTTTTTACCATCAGGCTATGTAACGCGAGCTTGGCCGATACAATATCGGTCATTCCGACCATTGCCCTGGTCCTATACATCTGCGGCTTTAGCTTAGGCGTCGGCCCGCTGCCTTGGGTCATGATTGGCGAGTACCTCCCGCCCAACGTGAAGAACACGCTGGGCATGGTGGCCGCCTTCTTCAATAACATGCTGGCATTCGGAATCTCCTGGATGATGCCGCTGGCCATGACGAAAATGCGACCAGATATCATTTTCTACATATTTGCCTTGGTCAGCTTCATTGGCATCATCTTCACTCTAATGTTCGTCTTGGAAACTAACCAGAAGACTTTCGAAGAGATTCAGAATGATCTCAATAAATATACTGTGCAAAATCCATTCAAGAAGCGTACCCCCACAAAACAATAGAATATTTCAAATTATATCCACAAATTAGTGTATTTCATAAAATTGAATAAGGGTACCCTAGTTATCCCAATAAAACCCCTAAATTAAAAGCTACTCTCCTTCAGGGTTATGTAATTTGCAATTATATGAACTAAGGAAGCATTTTCTGTATAAAATTTGTTATAATAGCTATCAAATCCAAATGTTATTCCAAAATATATTCGTATTACAAGGTTATGTGTAACACAGAAAAGCACGTGGTATAAGGAAACCAATTGTTCAAATAATTTCTGTATCAAATAATGCAAAAGAAAAATATTCAGAAATTGCGAATGGATGATAATGACGAAGAAGACTCTGAAACTACAATGGGATCAGAGGAACCTGAGGAACCAAAGATAATATCAAAGAAACGCTCGTTCCCCAAGGATGGCAAGAAGACCAAGTCCAATAAAAGGTCGCGTAATGACTTGTACAAGCAACCAACAGCAGAGGAAATGAGCGAGTTGCGTGAAACGGAACAGTTATTCAGTTCAAACATCTTTCGCATGCAAATCAACGCCTTGCTGGATGAAGTAAAGATCCAGCCGGATTATGTGGCAGGTGTAGGCTCATGGTTCGAAGAATTCAGGCACCTGGTTAATGCATTCACCTTCTCAAGGAATGACAATGCCAGTGTTACAAAACCGGCCAACTTTGAATTAATAGCTCCGCAAGGAATCCACTTGACCAATATTCCAAGCGCCCACGTGAAATTCACGGGAATTGCCATCCTAACAATGGCCAAATCGGTCTTCCTCGCCAAGGATTATCTTGATCATCGATACTCCTCGAAGAAAGAAGCATATCTGCAGCAATTGCAGAAACACTTGGAGGACAGCGCAAAGTCGGAAGAAATCATAAGTCAAGTGATTGAGGAGCACCACTTGGGAAATCCTCATATTAAATACTTAGCAATTACGCCCAGGTTCAGCCAACAAGTGCGAATCAACATGTTTCTTGTGCCCGAACAAGAAACTTTTAAAGCCACCCGATTTCTGCCCGATCGCAACAATTTGAAGAAGTATATAGATGAGGAATTCCCAGACTTCGATGTGGGCGATTTTGCAGAACGAAAAATTGGAACGCTTTACTACAATGCGGTGCAATTATTTGACCTCAATTTGAAAGATAATTTGGAGTATCTTCATGACTTGCTAGCGCCCCATGCTCACATCAAAGACGCGATTACATTGATTTGTATCTGGTTGCGACAGAGGCATCTAAATGACTTCTACACCAGTTTCACGGATGATTTGGTTCTTTACCTCATGGCTTATTTGTTCAACAAGAGGAAGATTAACAAGCTGATGAGTTCTTATCAGGTTATTCGCATTTTTTGGTTGTTTCTCAGCTCGCACAAGGATGAATTGCTTTCCACGAAGGGCATGGAAGTGCCCACGAATATGTTCGTTCAAGAATTCGTCTTGTTGGACGTGTCAGGTTGCTGCAACGCTGCAACGTTTCTGGATAACAATGTACTGAATAGGGTCAAACGGGAGGCCAAATATGCTGTGGACGCGTTAGACAACTCCACTTTCGACATGTTTTCGCAATTGTTCACAACTCCAATGCCGGTACAATTGCAATACGACGCAATTCTAAAGTGTGAATGTGTACAGTCATTAATCAACAATTACTAATCAGTTTGATGCTTTTAGAGTACTGGATTTCAACAATTTCCGAAAGATTTACTGGAATACGTCCGCAGAAGATAAATTCGCCCATTTCGGACACTACAAGCTGCTCATTCAACACTTTATCGAATCTAAACTCAAGTATGGATTGTCCAATCGAGTTTTGGAATTACTTCCGATTTGTTCCTCAGCAAGGAGCAACGTGATCATGTTCGGCATAAATTTAAGCCCAGAGAATTGTTGTAATGTCATCGAAAAGGGACCGAAGCAGTATGAACCAGGCGCAACGGAATTCAAAGAGTTTTGGGGCTCATTGGCTGATCTGAGACGGTATGTTAACGTTTAATGGATGTTTTTTGTTTGGTTATACTTCCCACTTGCGAAAATTCATTACTACCAGCTATTCTCTTCATTCATCTCCAATTAAGCCGTAATCACTTACCCTTTATCACGACAACTCACAGTTATCACTCTGATGATATTCCTTCTTCCTGAAATGAGAAGATTTGCATCAGAATATTGCTTAGCAAACCAATTGAGGTTTTCATTAATGTCGCACAACTCTTCGTATTCGTTGTTTTCTCTGATAAGAAGTGAGCACGCAGTAGCTAACAATTTACCTTACCTCACTGCCTGTTAATTTCGAGATGTAATTAATGAATTCCCAATTAAAACCCAATTCATCTTAAACCGTTGCAACATTTTCTTGCACAAATTTGACAGAGTTTATTTCAATTGAAAAGCGTGCCTGTGAGAGGGCGCAACTGTAACGATTTGAAAATCTAAAGTTCCGACTCTTTATTGGAAAATTATCGAATAATTATACTTCTAATAGAATAACATCATCTGTATTACGCTTCTTTCTAGTGTCCAAGGGGTTATTACAAAATGCAAAAATTTTTGTTCCCATCGAAATTTTTTTTTACAAAATTTGTTAATAATTATTTTCATAGATTTAAGGATTTATCAATTTACGAAGCAGTCTACTTTGAGGATGTGAAAAGCATCCAAGAGAAGCGCTTACTGTTTTCCAAAATCGTTGAATTCGTAATGAGGGAGAAGTTGGAACTGAATTACCAACTTCATGGTGGCGAACTGGAAACTTTATTAAAGTTAGAGCATATACAGCATCCCTTGCTAAGAGGCTCCAACGAGGAAGCTATCTTACAGATCAAGTCAGTGCAGACAGAATTGGATAAGATTCTCCGGAATCTGAAACTACCCTTGCCAATTACGAGCATGCAATGCACGTCTGATCTGAATTGGTAAAAACAAGACTTGTAATATTGTATGAACGTCGAAAAATACGAATCAATCTTGTTTTTCCTTAGTTATGCTGAACTATTCCCTCCGGTAGCCACGAACTACGACTGGGAAGGTCGGAAGTGCCTAGAACAGGGCGACCATGTCCACATGAAGTCCGCCACAGTGCTGCCGGATCTCGTTGAGCCCATCCACTGCGTATTGCAATTAGCAATGAACTCGAAATGGCCTAAAGAGCTTGAAGCTTTCCGTGCCATGAAAACGATTTACTTCTTCGAAATCTCCAAGCAGATTCGCATCGAGCACGATGTTGTTTCAGTCGTCCACAACAACTTCATGGACGTTTATCATCAGGGATACGTCTTCCGGCTGCACTTGTACCACCCTAAAGAAATCGGGTTATTGAAGAAAGATGTTACGAGCGACGGGGTCACATTCTACAAATCCACTGAGGAGAGTCTTCGTCTGGAGCGAGACTTGGATGTGCTTCCGAAGGTGGCAGGTGCCTTGAATGGCTTACACCTAGAACATCCCAGTTTTGGGCCCTCCACGTGTCTTATTAAGCGCTGGCTGCGCGCACAAATGCTGGACGCTGATCACATCAGCGATATTGTCATCAATTTGTTGAATGCATCCTTGTTCATCAATGTAGACCCCGGAAGGTCATCAGTACTTCCACAGCGGGCTTTCCTTAATTTTCTCAAGTTTATCAGCGATTTCGACCACAATTTCCGAATGGTCACAGTCAACTTCAACGGCGTTCTAAACAAGGAGCAACTGAACGCACTGGACACAAGTTTCTTGCAAACGCGACAAAACTTCAACACTTTGCATATTGTCACACCATTTGATAATGGAAAATCGGTTTTCACCAAAGAAGGCCCGACATCTCTAGTGATCAACCGAATCAAAACTTTAGCGAAAGCGACTTATGAAGGCTTGGCGCAAGGTTTTCAGGAAGGTCGTGAATTTAGTTTTCAGGTGAGATGGAATCTCCTCTGGTGTTTGTCATGTTTTCTATTCAATATTTATTATAGCCGTACTTTGTTCCCAATCTAAGTGGCTACGACCTGCTGATTCATTTGAACTCCAAAATCAATCTGAAGAAATACCAGCAAGTCAACCGTAAACACAGGAAAGATGTGATTATGGAAGTGTTTGACAAAGAGATATCGAAAGCCATTCCAGTGGTGGATTTCAATCCAGTACAATATTATCTTAGTGATTTGCGGGTAAACAGGACTTTTTTACAAATTAACAAATATTTCTAATCGAATTTTCAAAACTATAATGGTTTATTAGGAAAACTATGGGGACTATGCTTTATTCTTCCATGATTCATACGGTGGGAACGTGATCGGTGTCCTGTGGAAGCAAAATGTGCTGGACGATGAAGAATTTCGGGTAAGAAAAGATACATAAGGATACAAAACGAGAATTTTATCAAATTTACGTTGCAGATAGCCGCAGTTCATGGAAGAAAGGTATCTGCCCTTAACAATTCTGGAAACAATCTTAGCAGATTATCCCTCGACGTTGACGCGTTGATTGAAGACTTTTATATCCAGGGTAATGGTGTGGTACATAGAATTGAAGTTTTGCAACAAAGATGATTTGTCAAAGTTAGCTTATCAATAAACAATTATTGACAAAATATTTATTGCTACTACAATTACAATCTCTTAGTCTTTTATCTCTGTTTCACATTCTGTGCGTATTCAATGACTAATTTATCCGTACCATATAATTGTCCTACAATCACCTGTAACAATTATTATTGTATTTCCATATTATCTCAAATATTGTACCCATATTTAGACATTTACCTGTCTTTTGATTACTTCTAGAATTCGTTTGGCTTCTTCTATTTTTTCTGCAATCATTTTTGCATCTTGTATCTCTTGATTCATCCGGAATGTGTGTTTTATTCTTCGTAATGCATAATGCCTAGAGTTGATCAATAAACTCAGTATTTTAATTAAAAATTGGTCCACAATGAAAACAACTAACTAATCACATCACTAATCACATAGAAATATATAAGAACTAGGCAAAAGCCTTAAAAGCACTCAGGGAAATAAGAAATGAACATGAAAATTGTTGTTTAATTAAGGAAATTCGTAATACGCGTCTTAAAATTGCAATTAACTTGCCTGTAATTGAACGAGGAGAATTTCTCAGCTTCACGCAACATTGACTTGTATAATATCAGAACTTGTCGTGAATTGATAGCCATTATTACTGGACACTTAACAGTTGGATTCGCAATCGTATTTTATCTAGTTGCAATAATTACTACGCCGGTATTGTTTCTTGAACGGAATAATCAACAGCGTTTACAATTGCAGCTGTTTTCCGGTTTAATTAACCTCACTTTTTGCGTCTCTCCTTCTTAAATTCATTAAGAATTTTCATTAAAAATACAGAATGGTAAAAATCCAACATCAAAGCAAGTATGTTGCAGAATGCAACAACTCTAGAGACATAAATTATGCGGATTTCCTCGCCGCTTTGACTGCAAAAGTAAGTGACCAGAAACCACGCTGTTTTTCAGTTTCTTATCCCTCGGCTTGAAATTCCAGCTGCAGATTCACGACTTTTACCTAGTGCACAATGGAAAACGTCTGCAGGAAGAAAATTTTGCGGAAGTGCAACCAGAAGAGGTGGTCCATTTGGTTCCAAGGCTTCCTGGAGGCAAGGGTGGTTTTGGGTCAATGCTGCGTGCCATTGGAGCTCAGATAGAGAAAACCACGAACAGGGAAGCATGCCGGGACCTGAGTGGCCGCCGACTCAGAGACATCAACGAAGAGAAGCGCCTTAAAGCATGGATCGACAAGCAGGCGGAGCGGGAGCAGGAGGCAGAAGAACAAAAGCGAAACAAGTTGGAGAAGTTGATGCGCACTCCGAAAGTCGAATTTAAGGATGAAGTCTACGAGAAGGAGCGTTCCTCGCTTCCCGAAAGGCTAGAGGATGCTGTCGTGCAAGGCCTAAGAGAAGTCAAAGCCATTGAGCTATCCAAGAAAACCGGAAGAGCTCAGAAACGGAAAATGAATGCAGATGCGGGAAGTTCCCAAACGAAGAAGAAGACTTTGTGGTATTTGAAATGATCTCTTTTCGATGAGAAATAATTGTACATTGTAAGAAATTGTTAATAGGATCGAAGATGGATTAGACATTCCAACAAGTGACGAAGAATCAGATGATTCCGAGAATTCCAACAGCAATGAGAGCCCAAAGAGTTCCAAGGTCAATGCAGAATGCGTCAATTAAGCGAATAAAATGATGTAGAAATCAATCGAATCAATAAACTTTTGAAATAAACTAATTGAAAGCCAGTAAGATTTTAATAACCAAATCACATATTGAAGTAAATTTCAAATTGCGGAGAAAAGCGTTATCCAAAGAATGATCGCCAACTGCTCTCGTATGATGATCGTGATGATGATGGTAGGTAGCCCTCCAGTACATCGAAGGACTGAACGATCTTGATCGCCACCAGCAAGACAATGAGTGCTTTAATCGCACGCCACGTCAAAGGGCTGGCATAGATACTGCGGATCCTATTAATTAGGCGACATTCGCGGTATTTGCACGTTTGCGTGGAACAAGGCAAGCTAATAGTGCGTTCCTCCGCTTCATTCTCCGCTTCTGATTCATCGGTGAGCGCATCTTGACGAATGACGAATTCAAGGTTTGGCCCATCTCGAAGGTACGCTGGTAAGATGGAAGTAATAGGTGGTTCACCTGGACGTCTCTCGCCTGTTGCGCAATTAACTTGTTCTTCATATTCTTGCCCAAGGTTGTCTTCACATTTGTTGCCTTCAAAATGCTGATCTTTAACCAGGCTCCGCTCAGCTTCAGGCAATAGACCTTCTTTGAGGTCAAGAGCATATTCAGATGGTAATGGGGAATCTGGGGACACCAGTTCTTCTAGGCAATCCTGAAGATGGTCTAAATCTGAAGCTGAGCCCTGTTCTCTGTCTTCCTGAGAACTTGGGAATTTATCGTTGCGCTCGAGGAATAACTCATTTGTAGTTTCCATATTTTCATACGTTAGCATTATTTACGAGAAGACAGGAATTTTGAGTACTTGGCTGTACTAACAGATTTGGTATATGAGATTTTGTTTGGATAAATAAAGGCCAGGCTGATTTTCGAAACAAATCCATAGCAATTGTCATATCATCGCAAGCTTGGATTTAGCTCGTATTTAGTTGGGGTTTATTGATAAAACAAGGTACATAGTTTGTATTCTCAGCATTACATAATATATCATAGGATCGTCTAAATATTGTTGTATCAAATCGAAAAAGGTCTCAGTTTTGTTATATCAGATTATAACCTATAATCATTTACTTTTGCAGACATTCTGATAAGAGAACATGGCACTGTGCCCCTGGTTGTGGTCCCCATTTACTGATCTGACCAGTACATTGCTGAGTCATCAGTTTAAAGGGCGTTGTGCTGACTTCGAACTACAGGTCATGGAATGCATGCAAGCCTATGGTCTGGAGCGCGGCATCCGGGAGTGCGATACCCTGGTCAAAGACTTTATGGAGTGCCACAACCGGCAGAAACAACATGATCGACATAATGCAATGCAGGCGGAGAGAAATAGGCAGTATAGCAGTGGTGAACGCAAGGAAAAATACGCGGAGTCACCAAGAGTGGATGCTTGGTGAAACAATCTGTTTCTGCCAGTCAGACACCTAGTAAAGTTATATAAGATGCTTATATGATAAATAAAGACATCAAGACTTTATGACATATTCAGTGTAGATATGTTCCTTTTTATCCCAAGAGTTTATAGTAATTAGCTTTCAAGGAAATGTACTACAAAAGTATACAGGAACAGGGAACGAAAGACACTCGAATAAGAAGTGCAGGTAAGTCAACAATAAAGACCATGAAACACTACCAGAAGTAGCGGACAATGCCCCCATACCGAATCATATAAAGAAAGAGATAAGACCTCACCTGACATCTTCAATCCTGACATAAGAGCCAACTGTAAATCACAGGATGGTGGCAGACAAGCACATTATGTCATTTATCTCCATGCACTTATTTTAAACTAGGTACAGTGGCGTAACGTGGTTGCCTGTCATCCGGGGCGGAGGAAAATATTGCCCACCCCTCAATTAGTCATTTCCATCTAAAATTTGCACCAATTCTAAAAAGTTATCTCTATTACTACTTGTGTAGACATAATTGACAGTATTTACGCCCAAGTAAAGGACAAGCACGGAAAATACCCATCTTCGAGTGATGGGACCCAAGGTATGCCCCGGTATTCCCCGTGTCTGTCCGCCAGCACTGTCTACGAGGTCGGGATCTGGAACGTTGCACCTATCAAATGTATCATAACAATTATTAACATTTTGCCGCCCTCCGCACCCCCCACGCTACGCTACTGACCGGGTATGGCATTATTGGGAAATTGATCAGTTTTTAAAGTAACGAATGCTCTCATACGACATTAATAAATGTTTGTATTTATTAATTTGTTAGTACAAAATATTAATAGTAGTAGAATTCCAATGAATTAGGTAATACGCATTTCGACTTTGCAAATAGGTACAGAGGTACATAAATATAGTATATATGTATAGTAAAAAGAGCCATTGATTCGTGGTACAAATTGTGTGAAGTTTGCTGTGCGAAAATGCTTCCTAAACGTCGATAATTGCTTCAAATGTACAGACTTTACCCCCATGTCAATTGTGTAGTATGTAATTGCAATCAGGTTTCGTTAAGACAGCGGAAATTTGATACTCTTCTAGGTACCATTGGTACTGCGTCTTGCGATATCAAATGTTATCATTATGGTGACTTCAGGGGGTTTCTCGCTGCTGGAAAGTCCATTGATGCAACAGAATGCAATTAAGTGTCCTAATTAGCGCAAGCAATTGTTTAATTACGTTTGCGATCATGTTTTAATACTGTCTTGGGCCTTGCGTACAAAACGAGTTCATAAAAAATCCTAAATATTATTCATATGAAGAAACTTTGAAAACTTTTCATCGCGTTACTTGGATTTATAAGATTAACAAGCAATTATATTCTTTCATAAAGATTTAGAGATATAACAATTAGATTTATGTTTTAAAGAAATTGAATTTATATTAAAGGATATTTTATATATTTTTTTCATTTGGGTTCACATCACATATAGTCCGCGGTTACTTTTGTAATGTGATACTAAAATATTGTAATTCTCTTTTGTATCCTTACTTTGTTCCATTTGAGTTTCTGCCAATTTCAGCTTTCTGCAATTTTACACCAATTCCAACATTTCTTGCTCCTTTCCACGTCGAATATTTCAGCAATAATACTATTCGTTGAACTAAAAATAGTTTGTGCTTATTTCTTCATTTCTATAATTAACAAAAAGTGAGCGAAACTATTTACAGGACCAAATTTTTTAAATTCATGTCTTTTCAATACCGACTTCCTTGTTTTCGTAAAATTTCATTCAGAGATATTGTGAACACAACAAATTGACAAATGTCCTTCTGCTTGATTTTCAATAATACTCAAACTTTGATCATTTCAATGCTTTTCAAAGTTTTAACGAAAAATTCTTCTAAGTGCGACTCTGTGCTGCAGCTTACCGTATTTTACGGCCTATAAGACGCTTCAAAAAAAATGGGTCTAAAAATTGGCTACAACGAGGATATCATCCTCCATCCCCTGTCATGGATTGAACCCAATACTTCCGGTATCGCAACTCTGTTCTTTGCTACCGAGCAGTTTAATTAAAACGTGTTATTTTTGTATTTTCTATTGAAAAGTTTGTTTTGGAATTTTGGTGCTAAAAGTTTTTTGCGTGTTATACCTATTTTGCGTCTTATAGGCTGTAAAATACGGTAAGTCGTAAATGGATAGTAATTATTGGCAATCAATTTGTTAGATGATCTTCTCTTGTATGAACTGCTTCGATATTGATTGAAATGTTATTTACATTTTATTTTTTAATTAACTATTTCCACCATCGTATGGCGAGCCGGCAAAAATCGTCCGACAAATCTAACAAGACAAATGACATTGTTGACAAGCACTTAGTTCGACGACAATCTCATAAGATTTGCAATTGCGTGCAATAAATGATTGATTACGTCATTTACAAATATTCAACAATGCAAATGGGCAAATGACAATGACAATTTGTTTGAGGGCGTCTTGTTATGGCCGATTTTTGCCCCTGAAATTCTTGCTCGCTTCATCGAGAGGATCAGCATTATTACTCCTATTTCATTCAATTCTATTTCATATTTGCGCTTCCTTACGATTTCTAGATGCGTTATTTATTGATTACACTAGAGATTTTCGTGTTTAAAATTAAATCAGTCGTTGAAATTCAATTTGTTAGTCTTCACATTAGATTAGCAGACAGATTAGCATTTGTTAACGAAAGCTCGTCTAGTTTTATGACGTTAATTTCAAAACAATTGAATAACTTGAAATTCAGTGCAATTAAGTTAAAGTTTAAAAATTTGTTTTAAAAATGAGTACTGCTTAATTACACTATGAATTCATTTCATATTAGCTCATTGAGCATTCCGAACAAATTGTGTAATATGCGAAAATAAACATCGTCCTTTCATAATGACTTATTCTGAATGTTTGTGCTTCTTTAGTTTCGGTAATCGTAATCCGTCCTTAGTAACAGGTGTCCACTTCAAGTATGATGTATTTCAAGTAAATATGCTTAAAGTTAATTTGTGCTTGATTCAATATTATCATATTATCGCAAAGAGATGGCATTCTTGTTGAATGCTTCAGTATTTCGCTGAAATAGCGAAATGCTATTATAATTGATGAATTGTTAAATGCTTTAAAATGGAGTTTGAATACGAGAATCGTTAACAACAAATCACACGCCGGTCATGCTGGTCATTTGAGCAACTATCACTTGCTGTATGAGTAGGTTTATCATAGTTCCGTCCACCGAGCCGAATGTGGAAAAACGTCGCATTAAATGCGCGACAATCGATTTTGATTCTGATCTAGTTTTTAGCTAAATGTTGCTTTTTGATCTCGTATTAGCCTAAACACCAAAATCGCGTCTCCGCTGCCACGTGGCGGGTAGCCAGTAGTCAACCAAGAGTGCAAGAGATGGAAAGCCTACCAGTAATTATATTATCACAAAATTCTCAAACGAAATCCGTTCCATGTCTGACACCTGGCACCCTTAACTCGACGCAAAGTTAATGATAATAAGGCAAACGTTGATTTTAAACATTTTCGCTTCCTCGCCGCATTCCTCGCCCCATTTGGGACTCGTTTTGGTACAGCGCAAAGTTTGAATTATTTTGGTTACAAAGTGGCGCAATCAGTTTCGGGATCGCTTGCCTCAACAATCCAGTCGTTGTAGTTGAGCACAAACAATTCCCGACGTTGGCCCGAATGCGTCATCTGATAGGTGCACCGCGTGGGCTATGAACGCACCAACACATGCCAACGACAAATCTGCTCCTGCTGAAACTCCTTCATGTCCATCCAATGCGCCAACTCCTCGGCTCCGCTGGAATTCAGGCCGAGACTGAACCATCCGACCATTTCCTTCTTCTTCGTCACTCCCCGGCGATTATAGATTGATACCATTAGCGTTACATCCGCCAATTGGAACAATGCCACCTGTAAATAATTGAGGTGCTCCTTCAAAATTGCACACCTAACTACAACATAGTTGTTAAGAATTCAATGACCACGTGACTGGAAGGTCCTATCGGGGCTCTAGAGCTGATGATGACCTAATCTAAACTAGACTATACAAGACTACACCTTACCTGGAAAACGAACGTTTCCTTAAACAGTGGATTTGGTTGACCTCGACGCACTGTGGTTTTGCATTGGGCAAGTTCTTGTCCAGTACTACTCACCAGATGCAATTTGACGTATGTATCCGGTGCTCTATTCAACGCTAAGTTTCTGCAGAGTGAACAAGAGGTCAATAGCAATTAATTGCCTACCCTGAGATCCAGCAAGTCCCATATTAGAGGCACTTTGAATTTACCTGAAATGCGAACCCTTGACAACTTCCGCGCTGAGTCGGCCAGTAGTTGCGTTGTAGCAGAGTCCCAGGAGTAACTCGGGCACACCACCATGTTGCATGGATTGTGTGGATCCTGTGCTGTCCGATCGCGCCAGACTCATCAGTTCCGCCGTGCATCCTGGACTCAACTACATTAAATGAGAGCAAGAAATTAGAAGTGGCCAGCATTGCGAACATCTCATGATGGCTACCGTTGTGTTGGCCCTTGCTTCCAAATTCAGCCAGAAGTTGTTCTCCAGTTCTAAGTTAATATTCGCGAAGCTGACGACAGTTTCGCCGATTAAGCGCTCCCGTTTCATTCTCTCGCATCCGTACAACCTCAGGCGTATCCCCATCGAGTTCACATCCTCTGTGGGTATTACAGTAATCAGACCAGGACATGAATGCCATAGTAGTGGGTACCTGGATTAACGCGATGCAAGAGGAAGCTTTCCATATACTGCGGATTATCGCCCGATCGTATTTTGGTTTTGTGTTTCTGCTTCTTGCTCGGTAGAAGAATCAACCGCACCTATTCGCAGCAGGAATGATTAGCTTAGCAAAGTGATTCAAACTTCTTTGTAATATTTGCTTCAATCCAATTTGAAGTGTTAAAGGTTAATGGGCAAACCTGTGTGTGTGTGGGTTGCCCACGATCCCGACTTGGTATGTCTCTAGCCTGCAGAACATGAACAGTCATTTTGCGCATTGGCGCATCGTACAAAAGGGCAATCTCCAGGTGTCCACATTTGCTCGGCAATGGTGCGCCCGGGTCAGAGCCCACGCAGGAGACCAACTCGCTGCCCTCGCCCTCGCCATTCATCACCACAATGCACTGCAAGGGAGGGAGGTGGATCAGAATGGTATTCGCGGCTTCAAAGTAGCGCAATTTACGTCTCGGTTGCAATTGATGTCTGTTGTGAGCACCACGTGATTGTCGATGCGCGTCTCCCGCAGGGCGGCCGTAGGTGTGCGCTGCAATGGGCCAATGGGCACCTGGACCTGCACTTTGGTCGCCGGAACCCCATGCCGCTCGCCCACGGAGCTGGTGGTGGAGCTACAGCATGAGCTGTTGCTGCTTACGCCAATTGGACCCCCAGCACGACCTTTCTCCACCAACGAGATCAGATCGTGCACCTGACGTGGTGGATAATGTGGTCCGGTAGCGCCAGACGGCAGCTGGTAGCTGCTGCGGCATCCCCCCATTTCAGACTCGCTACTGGAGTCGCCTCCATCGAAGGAGTATTCCTTAACTGCAATCAAATGCTTGCAGTGACCTTTGCCACTCACTGGGAGTAAAATAAGGGCTTAGAATGTGCATAGGCGCGAGAATTCAATGGTCTCTGTTGAAACAATGCGCCAATCAATGTTGAACTCACATTATTGATTCGCGTGCGCACTGTAATCTAGTTGGAATAATGGATGAGGGAGTCCGGACTCTCGAGACCTATTGGAAGTCATACCTAGTTTATTCGAATGCGTTTTGGTCGTGATGACTTTGACCGCGCTATGCACAAGCTGCGAAGAAGGCAGGGGCGTTGAGGGCTCCGGCCTTGTCGCCACAGGAGGGCAATTGTCATCGCAGCAAGAGATGGCACTCACTCCGCCCCAAAACCACCTCTTGTTCAGGTACAAAAGGAAGACGAGCAGCAGCACGCCGAGGCCAGCAATCGCTCCAAGAACTGTTCCACCATCAGCACCTGTGAACAGACGAGAGACCGAAAGGATGCTTGATTTCTCTTCGTCTTGCCGCATGGTCGTTCTCTGTTATAAATTTAGGCATCGCGTGCGCAGTGCCATGAAATTGCCATGCAATGTTACTCTCATTTTCGCACATAGGTGCACTAAACAAACGCTATGCAGGTTTTCTATTTTTAGCCAATGACCGTATACCTCTTGAGCTGCGCAATGCAGGAAATTGGATGCCAACAATAAATTAACTCTAATGGATTGGGAATACAATACAAAGAGGTTTCTGAAAGTTGAAAAGAAGTAGTTGGCCGGGATAATTAGCTTGGAAATACTTTTCCCAATATGCCTGACCTATCTTGGACCTTGATCAATATTTCTTCCTTGGTAGGCATTACGACGACTTGGTTAACTTGCAAATGAAATACGGGCTCAAAGCTGATTGGAATGGGATCCTGGGGACACATAGATTCCCGTTGATTTCAGGGCGATAGATAATTGTTCAATGAACCTGACGGCGCCGCCGCCCCCAGCAAGCGCAAGCGAATCGATCGCCAACGGCAGGAACTTGGGGGGAAACAACCATTTTGCGTGGGCGGCCGCCACATGCACTCCAACGACGCGCCGATCCAGCAAGTGGTCGCATCCGACACAAATTCTGGGGCAATCGAATGAAGGGCGACGCAGTTGGAGACTATTTTAAGCGAACTCATCGTATCTAATGTCGAGGTCAACAGTAGTCAGGCAATTAGTAAATTCAGAGGGTTTACGATCAAGATGGCAGAAACCACTCTGCATAATTGCACGCAGCACGCGACTACTTCATTTCACTTTTATCGACGTTTGCCATTGTTATTAGAGAATTTCTAAGTGGTCGTTTTCTATAGCTTGTATTGATTTTGTATGAGCAAGCATCTCATACGTAAAATTCTTAGCCTTCTATCGGCATTAAGATGGACATAAATTATTAATAACAGAGTTTGGATGGAGAGCCAGGGGGCAGTGGGAAAATGATGCTGTGATCTGGCGTCGGTTGATTTTGACCTATTTCTATCGAGAGGTACGCAGCGCAGAATGACCTACATTTCCATGTGGGGAACTGACGCGCTGTAGGGATGTGCCAGATCGATTGGAGTACAACCCCAACTACGTCGCCAATGTGCATGGGCTCTAATCCCATGCATCAGCACCTTTCACAGCTGAGCAGAGGGCTTACCTCCAATGAAGCCATTGTGTTCGGATGCAGCTAACATCATCCCCTGTTAGATCGAAAATCTACAAGAAATTTTTATTCGCACGCACTCATAAAGTCTCCGTTCACTGGTTTAAGTTTCTCCCATACTGCTATCATTGGTTTTCACTATTCTTGTCGCCTTGGAGTGTCTTTGTTATCAAATCGCTATCGCCACACATGAAACCGGAACTTTGGAATATCAATAAGAGGATTAGTCGAAAGTAACTGAAATGACGTTGTAAAAGAGATCGTATTTAGGCACTTCACTCACAAAGCATCAGTGTTAGCAATGGAAATGTTTAGGACTCTCTCAGGGCACAAGTCCACTTGGGTAATGAATCTAAAGATGCCGTATGGTCTTTCCGTGTTTTGTAGCAATGTGCGGAAAGCTGCTAGGCCTGTTCGTAGAGGCAGCCAACAGCGACTGATTGGAACTGGAAAAGCGCTGGAAAATTGTTGCGCATTAGACGCTGTTGAAGCGCATGCGCTCGAGGAAATTTTCTACATTTTCCAGCAAATCACAGTGCCACACTTTGCTGATGATGAGGAAATTTTCGCACCTTCTTCCTGAGCTCAAGAAGACGATGAGCTTTCTTTCGCATCTCAATAGAGAACTTGCCAACTTAAACAAGTGGCGATTGTCGCAGACTTAAGAATAAATGTACATAATGGAAAAGGTGCGACTTTTGCCACTTCCCAACTTAGTAGGTTGGCGCATATTTTCATCTTGCGTGCATGGTTTGCTTCAAGGCAACTTTGTAATTGACTGAAACACGATTAACTCATCGATGACGCAATGATTATTTATGTGCAATCCCAATCGGAGTATAAACAAGGCAAGCAAATGTTCGAAATTATTGTGCTCATCACTTGGAACGTGTCCTGGGCGAAACTCGCGCGTGTAGTGGACCATTATGGCAGTTGTGCGATATTGTCAGATTGTCGAAAAGAATTCGCACCTCATTCACTTCTTCTGGAAAGGTAAGTAAGGGAAGAGTTGAATTTTTCTTGAGTGTTGATTCCTCTTCTACAGCCTCGCACCTAGTGGCTTTTCTGCTGGTGATCGTGGTCTCACTGATCGCGGCAATCGATTTGAATTTGCTCGCCGTGACTTTCGGCCAGCGATGCATTCTGTATCCGAACTTGGAGTTCCAGGCGGAGAGCGCCTATGACCCCATTGGGAACATTCCCAGCAACATCTCCTTTCACAATCCGCACAGCATTTGGGGCAATCAGGACACCTGCCTGTACGTCAAGGGGACGTTTGTGTTTTCGCACGTCTTGGCCTTGATTCTCTTCGCGTTCACGCTGATCCTGCCAAAGGGTGGTCGTGCCAACGATGCGGTGTAAGCGCGGTAACTGAATGTTCGGTTACCATTACACTTCTTTATCAATCTCCCTTAAGGTTCACTCAACCCTGGAAATTTATCCCTATTGCGCTTGTTATCTCCATCATCGTGGGCTTGTGCGTCTGTGTGGCGGACCATTTCGTCCAGCGAGGCCTGGGCGACTTTGTCCTCCAGCTGCAAGCCCGTTTGCAGAGTCAGGGGTATGACAGGCTACGAGTTACAGAACCTAGGATAATGACACGTTTCTAGCTACTGCACCGTTTGTGAGAATGTCGACGTCTTCACGCTGGTCTTCAACACCAAAGAGCAACCAATTACCAACCGCATCAACTCGCTCAAGAAGAGCGCGAGTATTGCAAGCATGTCTTGGATGTTCAACGTCATTACCTTGTTTCTACGCATGATTCTGGGAATTGACTTTAACATAGTCGTCTACACGCTAAGCGAGGTACCCCAGATACCCGTAATACCCGAACTCGACCTATCCGTATCTCCTTTCTTGAGGGTATGCCAATGTCTCCATATTCTTTCTTCTGTTTAGAGTTACAGAGCCGATAAGCCACCCACTAGTGTTTCCAGTAAAGGGAGCTTCACCATTAACGAGCAACTTCCAAGAATGGTGCAGCATGAACCAGAAAGGGAGTCTACAGATATCCTGGAAATGAGACACTTTGCGGATGATTTTGATTCCGACAGTAGTATCGAAATTAAGCTGTAAATATTTCCGTTTATTTGTTAAACTACTAAACCCATAACTCAAGTACAAAACGCACAATACAATTCTAGTCAATCTTAAGGTATTCTTGCTAAGAGCAAAATAAAACAGTGTTCCAAATGAAATCTCTAACATAAATCTGTAAATTATAAGTCTAGTCGTAATGCTTAAAGTTGCATTCCCGGATGCTGCGTGCGCATATGCTTATTGCGGTCGCCTTTCTGGCGGAAGTGACGGCCGCAAGCATTGCAGGGGTATGGCTTCTCATCCGTATGGATCCGTCGATGATTGTTCAACGCGTCCGCCCGGAAGAAGCGCTTCTTGCATACCTGGAATGGCATTGAATGGCGATTGTTAGATATAACTGTCAGCGGTCAGGTGGACACTTACATCGCAGCCATAACGGCGATCGTTGGTATGGATGAGGCGATGCTGGTAGTAGACCGATCCGGTGAGGAAGCACTTGTTGCACACGGTGCAGCGGAAGGGGCGCTCGCGCGTGTGCACCTTGCGAATGTGGTCCTTGAGGTCGGGCCGAATGGTGTACCGGGCCTCGCAGCCCTCATGCGGGCACGCAAATGGCTTGATGCCCTGGTGGAAGCGCATGTGCTGCCAGAGGTGTGACGTCTGCGAGTAGCAGCGTTTGCAGATCTCGCACACGTACGGCTTGAGGCTCTGATGCGCCCGACTGTGGATCATGAGCGCCTTGGAGCTGTGCACCACGTGGGCGCACTCCTCGCACTTGTAGTTGGCCGGGTGGTCGCGATTGCGATGGTCCTCCAGGTCGGCCACCGTGTCGAAGACGTCCACGCAGCGCTCGCACTGGAACTTGTATCCTGGCTCCAGCTCGGCCGGCTTCTTGCCCTTGCCCGCGGGCATCCCCAGCTTGCGCTTGCGACCGCGCTTCTTTTTCGCGCTGGACTTGGTCTCCCCGGTTCCACTGGTACTCGGCCCCGCGTCCGATTTCATCGAGTCCGGATCATCGTCCTCCTCGTCGTCGAGGGCCTCCTCGCCGCCCTCTGGGCTCTCCGCGTTCATCTGCTTCGCCGACTCCTCCTCCGTTTGTTTGATGGAGCCCAGTACGTTCTCGATCAGCTCGATTATGGACTCCTGCTTGCTGCCACCACTGTTGTTGTTGTTGTCGTCGCTGGAAGGAGGCTCCGGGGCCGATTCTTGCATCACTGATGCCTCCTCAATTGCGGGTGAGGCGCAGGTCTGCCCATCGCTTTCCAGTACCCCTGCCACATGCCGCTTTTGGCAGTAGTGCTTCTTCTTGATCTTGTGCGTGTAGAGGATCTCGTGCGACTTGAAGGTGCGATCGCAGCTCTTGCAGTAAATCAGCTTGGGCAGGTAGAACAGGTTTGCCTCGATCGTGCATTTGGTCAGCCAGTGCTTGGCCGCAGCGACGTAAGACTCGAAGGACTTGGAGCACACCACGCACGAGTAGTTCGGGTCGGTGGTGTGCGTCTTCTGGTGCCACATCAGGCTCTTCTTGTTGGCGTAGTTGCGGTTGCAGAACTCGCACTGGAGCAGCAGCTCCGTCTTCACCTTGTCGACCAATTGGCCGGCGCCCAGGGACAAGTTCAGCGGTTCATCTCCGGGACGAGTGCTCAGATTCGTCGCTGATTCCATCTCGCCCACCTCCGACAGGTCCTCGTTGGCCTCCTTGATGCTCAGCACAGCCTGCTCCCCATCCTCCTGCTTGGGCTCCTCTGGCTCCGAGGCAACCGGACCCTTGTTGTCCTCTTCCTCCTCCTCCTTGGAAAGGTCAATGGCGGGGGAGGGGCCGCTGCCGGTACACTGATCCGAGTGGGCGACGGCGTACCCCTCGGAGGAGAAGACCTGGAAGCACTTCAAGCAGCGCCAGACGGTGATGTCGCTGCGATAGAACTTGCTGATGTCGCCGGCCTTCTTGCAGTGGTTCTCCTTGTGGATGCGCAGCCGGTTCTCGCTGACAAAGTGCTTGTTGCAGTACTCGCAGATGTTGACGTTGTCCTCGTCGTGGCTGGTGAGGTGGCGGTCCAGGTTGTTCTTGCTGACGAACTGCTTGCCGCACGTCTTGCAGTCGTACTTGATGCGCAACCCCTTCTCCACGCTGCTGGCGTCCACGTTCGGCTTGAGGACGATCTTCTCGGCGTTGAAGTCGCACTGGTGCCGCTGGAACTGGTACTTGGTGGGGAAGTTGGTGTCGCAGTTCTGGCAACGGATCATCATCGGTATGTTGGGCACCTTCGACTCGCGCTTGTTCTGCCCACAACGACCTCCGAGGTGATGGCGACCAGTGGCACCTCCGCCATCATTATTGGCCTCCTGGACCTCCACCTCCTTGGGCTTGACGTCGGTGCGCAGGCGGGCAAAGTTCAGCGGGTTCGGATTGTCGATGTCGCCGAGCCGGATAACGCGCAGCGAGCTGTCGCTGAAGTTGTACGTGGAGCGGAACCGGAAAAGCACGTTGCCGCTGGGCGCCGCCTGCGCCTCGCCCTCCGGTGGCAAGCTCGACCATCCGGCAGTGAACAGAAGCTGGACATCGCAGAAAATGGGCATGCGTTCGATTACCTCGTTCATGCGGCAGTCCACCTGCAGCTGCGTCGACCGAACCGTCGAGTCCCCGTAAATGCGGTGCAATTTCAGGTAGGCGATGTTCCCGATTTGGTGCATATTGTTGGGAATCACGAGCAGTAGGCAGAGTATTCAAACTACTAGATATTTTCCGACTACGTCCGCCTGGTATCAATCAGGCTTTGCACGCACGATATCTTGACCGACTGATCGCCAATTCAGCAATAAACGGGATATCAACAGCATTTGTTCGACGTTCACATTTTTCCGGCTTGCAAGGCACTCTTTAATTATTCCCATCGTAAACAATCTATAAATTAACGCATTTGTTTCGTTTCCGTTGCGACTGATTGTTTATGCTTTAAACAATCCAACACCGACAAATCCGCTTCCTTTCCTACTGTTGCTTCGCAACTTCCGCAAACTTTCAAATTGTTTTGAAGTTGAAGGAAGTTATCTGTAATCCATGAATATCCCAAGAAAAAAAAACTAAATTTTAATAATAAACTCAATATAACAGGAAATAGGAATCAAAGAAGAAACCATTTATTATTCAACTTTATTCCAAATATTGAAAGTTTTTTGTAAGAATTGAGCTTTATTTGTTCTTGCAGTTGTGGGTACATGAAAAACCTCTCATATTCTGTAATTAGTGGGTTGTAATAATGCAGCAATTCATTTTTGAGCATGAACATTCAATGGAAATCATTCGAAATGACGGTTTCAGTCATTTTCAGTCAGTAATTTCAGTCGGAAAATTCTCGAAACTTTTGAAAACATAACCCCAAATTTAAGAAATATTTACACGTGATGAGTTTATTTCGCATTGTGTGTAGAAAATAGTGATAAAAGCATGGAAGAAATTGAGGGAAGCATCTTACAATCAGGCAGCATGCCAATTTCTACAGCCCAGCAAAACATTGAAGAGGATGAAGACCTGGAGGAACAGAAACGGCGACAAAAAGAGGTACCGGCATACATCCTCATTGTTTAGCTTAATTTGCACGCAATTGCGAGTGCATTGCAGATAGAATCGTTCTTAAAAAACGCTATGGATGAGTTCAATTATGACGATCAGAGCACCGCCTCCTCTTCATCAAACTCTTCCGTTGAGCTGGGCAACAAGTACCTCGAAGCGCCCGTGGGCAAACATCTCGAAGTACTGTACAATATCCGCGTCAAAGAAGTCGAGACCTTGTCGTTCGAATTGGAGCAGCTGAAATTGGAAATGGCTGAGATAAAGAGCCAGCAAACAAGGAAACTGATGCTCGCCGAAGCTGAAACAGAGAGCCTCCGCATTTCCTTGAAGAATGCTCAAGAATTAATGGGTATAGCATTTGACAACAAGCAAGTTGCGTTTTTCCAATAAATTAATGCTTCAGTTGAAAAATGTGCTAATTTGGATTCATGCTCCCTCGACAAATCGACTCTGAAGCAAGAATTACAAAAGATGCTTTTTTCAATGCAAAAAATTGAGCACGATAACTCCGGGTTACGTCACGCCAACGAAAACCTAACGGAACAAGTGGCTATTTTGGAGAAAGGCCGAGGAGCGAATCCCCTTTCAGACGCTTGTCTTCAAGAGATCCATAACACCAAGATTTCGAAGCTTCAAGCTTCGTTAGAAAATGCCATTTCGAAAGCTCATCGTTTAGTACGTTCGAATTACTAGTTTCAATAAAATAACTCATTTTCACTATGGATTTAGGAAAAGGAAAATGCCACCCTCACTGAGCAGCTGAACGCAGTCATTCATGAGAGAGACGACCTTCTCGCCAATAAAACGGAGATTATTAATAGATTAATGCAGAATATCGATGAAGCACAGACGCAAAATCAAGAATTGTTGACAACTAATCAACATTTAAAAGAAGAAAGCGATCGGTTGAGAGTTTGCCTCAAAGATTTGGAAAACAATGTGCAAATCATGAAGGGCTTTACCGACAAGACTGAAATCATCAAGATGCTGCAATGCGAATTGGAGAAAGCGAAGCAAATGTGCACCAAGCAGTCGGTGGAATTTGAAAAGGTGAAAAGTGAACATGCGCAAGTTCTGAAAACAGCGCAGGACAAAAACGAACTTATTGCCCGATTGCAAGCAAAGATAAACACCTTACAAATGTGAGTACATTCAATGAATCAATTTTTGAATAAAATATTAGCAATTTTTGTTTAGAACGCCAACGATGGAGAGCAATGGAATGCAAACGTCATTTCTATCTGAGACGCAATTGGAAATGAGCCACCTGAAAGGTAAGCCAGTTACATCTTAATTTCCACTGGAGTTATAGACATTTCAAATTTGATAGAATTAATAGCATTGAAAGACGATGAAATTCACAAGTTTCAAGAGAAACTGCTTATTTTGCAAGACGATTGTTTAACATTAAGCAAAAAGCTTGATCTCTCTGAACAGAAAAACACTTTAACTGCTGAACTGCAGGAGAAGGCTCGCAAACTAGAAGAACTCCTATTAAACAATCGAAAAGCAGTGAGCGTAGACAGATCTGCGAATACTTCCTTTAATAATAACCTGCCTGGAGATAATTCGCACGTCAATGTCGAACTTCTTAGGGCGCAATTCGAAAGCGAGTTGATCGAGCATGAAGTGCAATTACGACAAGAACTGGAGACAGAATTTGAAAGACGCTACACAAAGTTCACAGCTGCAAAGTGTCGAGAGGACAAATGCCGCAAATGTGAGGAATTACTGCAAAACATCAGCGAACTGAAGCAATTGCAGGCGTTTCATCCACCTCAAAATGCAGTCGCAGACTGCTGTAATATGTGCGCTGAAATGAAACTCCAGTTAACGGAGAACGCTGGTGTGATGAGCCAGCAAAGCGTGGAATTGCAGCAGTTTCGAGAAACGCAGCAGAAGGACCGGAAGATGATCGTGAAGGTTCTAGAGGAGTGGAAAGTGCGCTTCCAGGAGCTAGAATTGCAGAAGCAAGTTCTGGAGCAATGTCTGGAAGGCGTTCAAGAGAAATACGCCAGCGTCCAGCAGGAGCTGTCGCTTATGAAGAAGGCCGAGACGCAACTCCTAGCGACCGTCAGAGTCAAAGCCGAGAATGCGCTGCGTCAATGGCAACATCATACTCTTCAACAAGTGCATTTGCAGAATATGCAAATCCAAAAAGCCAAAAAGAAAGTGGAAATTATGTCGCGAAAAACGGACTCGCATGTGAGTACGTTAGCAACTTGCTTTGTTCAATACACTAAGGAATTAAATATCTGTTTTAGATTCAAGAAATTGAACAAAATTTCAGCAAAGCACAATCGGATTTGAAATTATTAAATCTAAAGAACAATCGTACATCGTGAAATAAAATCAATTGAAAGTTTCAGTGTATCATGTTTGCTAGATTCCAGTTCTGTTTGATATCCAAAGGTCCTTCCAATTGAACGTCGTCCTTCGTAATAATTGCGAGTTGAAATTTAGCAGAACTGCGTGCATCGCGATACAAAAGGACCTCCATGCATTTCTCAACCAGTTGACGTGCTTCGTCCAGGTTTAGATCGGGTTTCTTCTCAATTGCTGCGCGCAAGAGCGGTAAAGCCATATAAGATCCGTATCCAGTGCAGATCAGTTTATCTTCATAAGCAGTGCCGAGTTTGTCCACCGTTCCCAAGAAGATTTCGCCATGCTATTCAATGTACATAGGATCGTTATGAAATTCGAAAAATAAGATCGTTTTGCGTACCTCAATTCCTCCAATCACCAGGTTACTCCATAGCGGATCGAATTTGCTCCTTCTATTGTACATAATGCGTGTAAGCCAGCAATACAACGATTTTGGGCGCAGTTTGAAACCATCGTCAAGACATTCTTCGTCGATGCTACCATAAGCGTAAATAATGGATAAATAAGCCAAAAGTGCACTCTTTCTTAACTTACATTTTCTGCTCGATGATATCTTTTAAGTATTGGTAGTCGGCGTAATCTCCACCGGCACCAAGAATGATATTGTCATTCACTTTCATTAGACGAGGACAGTTGCGGAATCGGGCCAAAGAACCGTAAGAAGCAAGAAGGTCTCCAGCCATAATCACCCCTTCGTTAAATTTTAACGCAACTAATGAGGTGGTTGTGGTAACTGGAGCTCTTATTGGAGATTAAGAGAAACATGTAAAATTTAACATCAAAGTTTGAGGTTAAAATATACTTACTGGGACCTTTGACTAAAATCTGAGCTTCTTTGCTTTCCCAGGATATTAGGGAAGTTGTAGAATGCGCCTGGGGATGGACCATTTTGCCAGAAAGGCTTTGCACCGAATAAATCGCACGAATTCATTATCAGCTTGCTTTTACAGGAGTTTGCTTAGAATCAACAATGATACGCAAATAATCGTTTTGACATCACGACTTTCAGAAAGGCAAGCGTTATTTAATAGATATTTAATTAAATGATTTATTAAAATATATAGTATTTAAACTAATATAGGCATAGAAACACTGTGATCTATAAGTTGGTTCATATTTTTAGACTTTCATATTGAAACCTAAATTCCACGTGCTAATCATGTGCTCGCAAAAAACTTCTCTTTTACAATTATTTTATTAAAATATTCACGGAAGTAACTAATTTTAATGAAAAAGAGTTGAATATCTTTAATAGTTTCTTAAAATTGCAGAAAACAAGAAAGTTTTTAAAATTGACAGCAAATGTTTTGCATGCGGTGTTTGTAAAGCAGGTTAGGGTGGTTTTATTGAGAGATTGTTACATAAATAATTTTCAATAAAACGATGCTATTTATCTGTGCTTCTGGGCGTTAATTGCAGAACTAGAGAGTGGTGACTGGTGGCTCGAAAGTGTGGTGTAACAGTTCGTTGGCCTTGAGCCAAATCTTTGTTTAGTTCATTCTGGTTGCAAGTTTGTGCAATCTGATTAGAAGTGCAGATTAACGCAAAAAGGTATGTCTTAGACTCCCAAATAATGATCCTCGACTGAACATGTATTCTTAGGACGACAACCGACGTTGTAATGATTGCTTATCATGTCATACACCGAGCTTGAATATGGATATCAGGGTTTGCGAAAAGCCGCACGTCCAACCCAGTTCTACATTGGCGGAGTAAGTGTTCTTCCATTTGCATTGCGCAAAAATTCCAACGGCGAATAATCCTGTGGGAAGTTGTTAGTGCCGGAGTATGTCTCACAACAAGCTTGCAAACTCTATTCTGCAATGTAATTATGGAGATGTGCCAACTATCGTTGTGGATGATGTTGATAACCCAATTCTGAGCACAATTCTATGGCCTAATCGGGTATTTTTTGATTCCTCCTGGTGTGCATTACTTCTTTTGATCGTAATTCATCAATTTTGTTTACCCTATTGAAACATTGCTAATTGTTGACACTGTAATATCAAGACAGCGACTAAAACTTAACTGCGTTTACATTTCCCGAGCGAAAACTGATTTGAGTCCGCTCTGCTTGAACATAGGAGTTGGACTTGTGCGATTCGAGCAATGCGAGCCTAAACTCTGACATGGAAGATAATGGGAAGCAGGTTGTCGTGGGCGTGTGTGCAATGGCGAAGAAGTCGCAGAGCAAGCCCATGAAGGAGATCCTCACCCGCCTGCAGGAGTTTCAGTACCTGAAAGTGAACGTTTTCCCGGAAGAAGTAATATTAGAAGTAGGCTGCGTGCTCCGCCAGCTAGAATGCGTTACAAACGGTTAGGGTTCTAGAAGCCGGTCGAAGAATGGCCTGTCTGCGACTGCTTGATTTCCTTCCACTCGAAAGGCTTTCCCCTCGACAAAGCAATTCAGTACGCTCAGTTGCACAATCCGTACGTGATCAACAACCTGCACATGCAGTATGACATCCAGGACAGACGAAAGGTCTACTCCATTCTGCAATCGGAAGGCATCGAAATTCCACGGTATGCCGTGCTGGATCGCGACAATGCTGACCCTAAAAGTGAGTTTTCCTCCATTTCATCATTTCTCGCACTTCCATTCTTCGTTTGCTGCCCTAATAGATCATGAATTAGTTGAATCTGAAGATCATGTGGAAGTAAACGGTGTGATCTTCAATAAACCATTCGTGGAGAAGCCCGTCTCTGCAGAAGACCATAATATATATATTTACTATCCCACATCAGCAGGAGGTGGCAGTCAGCGGCTATTTCGAAAGGTAATGGCGCAACCAATAATAAAGGGTGTCCCAAAATTCACGCAAGAAGTAATTTTGATAGGAAACACAGGTCTATAATTGTAATAATTAATTGTTATTTTTTCACTGATTTCAAATCTTGATATTCAAAGTACAGTGAAAGCCCGTCATGGGGAAACTCAAGGGACCGGTGTACAAAGACAAATAGCACTAGTGAATTTGTAAATATGTCGAACAATATTAGTGATTAGTTAGATCTTATTTTTAAAATTTTGAATAATTGTCTGCCCAGTTCTCCATTGCTGGGTTTCTTCAAATAGTTTATCGAAGAGGCATTAACAGTTTTCAACTCCATGTTAATAATGGCTTTTCAGAAACTCTACTTGTTTCTTGAGTTGAATTTATTAATAAATAATTCAACTCATCAATCATCAACTCAAGAAACAAGTAGAGTTTCTGAAAAACCATTATTAACATGGAGTTGAAAACTGTTAATGCCTCTTCGATA
>JAOEHK010019921.1:7162-28039 GCA_025447835.1 Labidoglobus nevermanni | reverse complement strand
ATATATATATATATATAATATATATATAATATATATATATTATATAAATATATATAATGATTATGTAAATATATAATGTATATATAACGACTTCTTTTTCGGTCCTGGAATGATCTCAATTTAGTTAATAATCCCGATTTAACCTATTATCGAGATTTTGCGAATAAAACTA
This sequence comes from Labidoglobus nevermanni, assembly GCA_025447835.1. Classification (NCBI taxonomy): domain Eukaryota; kingdom Metazoa; phylum Arthropoda; class Insecta; order Coleoptera; family Staphylinidae; genus Labidoglobus; species Labidoglobus nevermanni. Next base: position 27,867 of record JAOEHK010019921.1, on the reverse strand, counting down.
TTGTAGTTTGGGTCTCTCGATTTAAAAGACAGTAATGGGACAAGAACATTCGATGAATGTTTTCCAATTCGTATTTTTTTCTACAATTCAAACAATTTTATGATGTGTTCACTGTAGCGAGTATTGTTAATTATCTTGTAAAACTGCAACCTAAATATTTAAAAAGAAACATATATACTGTTTATAGTCGGCTCTGTAGTCTATACAATTGTATAAACATATATAACGACCTCTTTTTCTATCGTGACATAATCTCAAGTCAGCTAATAATCCCGATTTAACGTATCAAAGCGATAGTCACTTGAAAACATCTAGATTTTCCTAATAAAACTAATGCATTTTACTCCCCTCGATTTAACGAACATTTTTGGACCAAGAACTTCTCATGAACGTCTTCCAATTCGTAATTTTTCCTAGAATTGAAGTAGTTTTATGACGTGTTCGCTGTAGCGAGTATTAGAAACACAATTGCAAAACTGCAACCTGAATATTTTCCAAAAATCGAATAGATCTGTTTATAGTCTTCTCTGTTTTGTATACAATTGTATAAACATATATAACGACATTTTTTTCTATCGTGACAATCTCAAGTCAGCTAATAATCCCGATTTAACGTATCAAAGCGATAGTCACTTGAAAACATCTAGATTTTCCTAATAAAACTAATGCATTTTACTCCCCTCGATTTAACGAACATTTTTGGACCAAGAACTTCTCATGAACGTCTTCCAATTCGTAATTTTTCCTAGAATTGAAGTAGTTTTATGACGTGTTCGCTGTAGCGAGTATTAGAAACACAATTGCAAAACTGCAACCTGAATATTTTCCAAAAATCGAATAGATCTGTTTATAGTCTTCTCTGTTTTCTATACAATTGTATAAACATATATAACGACTTCTTTTTCTGTTCTGACATAACCTCACTTTAGCGAATAATCCTTATTTAACAAACTAATTAAACTTGAAACTGCGTTTACTGATGCATTTCTTCTTTCGAAGCTTTGAACATTCGAGGGTCTCTTGTAAGCAGAACATTGAGACGCGAACACGGCTAGAACTCTGTCTTTCTTCCCTTATCTTGAGTTCCTCTCCAATTTGTTTATCGTCTCTCGAGTGCCTGCTGCAGCCAGCAATCAATGAATGCGTGACAGGCACTCGAAGACTGCAGTCGCAATGTGACGTTGTCCAAAGCCAGACAACTTGTCATTGAGCATGTCTTAAGACGGTCGGCAACTTGTGGAGCGCGCGGTGGGCAGTGGAGGCAGGAAGCGATCTGCAGGCTATTACCGCGCAGACGCAGCGCAGATATCGCCGCTGTCCGCTGATAAAGAGATGCGTCGCGCGTTAATAAGATCGGCGAATCGGGCGTTACGAGCCGCAATCGTAAACTTAATACCCGAATGCCGTGATTAAGCAGCCGAAATGGCGCAAAACAGGCCGACGTAAAGGCGCAATCAAGCGGCCGCAAAGGCAACGCTGCGAAGCCGACAGTGTTGCCACCAGTTAATCGTCCGCGAGGGTGCGCACCAGCACCAAGAGATCAGGCAACAGACAGATTGCGCAATCGTAAACTTAATCACGGAATGCGGCGGCGCCACTGCGAGTGACGCGAATCACGTCTAATTAAGTGCGCAGACTCGTCACCAGCCGTCATTAATCATAACATAACCTCTTCGCTGCGACGGCCGGAAATTGCCGCCTAATTGCGTCATTCGCATTGCTGCGTTTCGATAAACTCGCAGAGCGCGCCGTGCTATCGCTTGCCTAAGGTCATGCTCTCCCCAGCCAGCTGACGTCATCGCCGGATTGGGGCTGTGACCCCCATCGAGCCGGTAAAACAGGCCGCCAGCTGGAATTAGGCAATGAAATGGCGTTCAATTGCAGCGCTGCTCTCTTGGCCGGCGCAGTAAATCAGTCGCCTAAGCGGGTTGCGGAGGGTGGGTGGGGGGTGTCTTAAGACATTGTCGTCCGGCCGGGTGGCGCTGCGAGATAAAAGCGTAAACTGCGAATTACAGACGTGAGCACGGCGCAAATAAACACGGCGTGTTATTGCGTGCGCCGCCAACCCCCCGAAAACCGCCCCACGGCGCGCTTTACGGCCGCCTTTATTGCGCCCGTAAAAATGGGCGCAATCGCCGCAGCGGCGACAAGCCAGAGGCTTAATTAATTACCTGCCCGATTCGCCAATTGCGATGATAGAGTGATAAACAGTTCGAGGAATCGGTCGCCAATTTGCGAGCTTTTAATTACTCACTCCAGCGAAGACAAACAGGACGAGAGCACATTGTCTGATGCACGGTTGAGGCAGTGGGTGGGGGTAAAAGGAGCCGTCGTAAAAATATAATTCGCGTTTTATAATGAAACGCGCAGTGTCGTCGTAAATAAGTGCATCGCAATGAAGGGCAGTAAAGGACGACTATTTCCATCGCGGCCGCCGCCGCCAGGACGACCTTCGCGATGAAACAATTTCGCGAAAGAGCGAAATGATAATCGCGCCAGTAAAAAAGTGTTATCAATAAATAAAGTTATATTGGCGCGCCGGCTCATAAAAGGGCAATTAAAAGACGCTGGCCGGCTTGCCCCCAATAAAATGCGCGCATGCATAAATTTTATGCGCGATGCCATGTTGCCAGTTGTTGCGGCGCAGAAATGCGCAGATGCGGGTGTGAGGGAGTGGGGGATCACCGGATGCGAATAAATATCCGATTAAGATTACGCCGGCGTCGCCAAGATTGGATACCACCATCCATCCAGAGGATCGCTTTAATTAAAACAATCGCCGCTGGCGCTGTGTGCGCCGACTGCGCACGCGCGCTACGACAACACCACTTCCGGGTGCGTGCCGCCATCTGCGACACGTGACCAACCGCGTGCCGGCTCGCACTTGCCGAAAAGCAATACATCGCCGGGAGTGGCGGGGGGTGGCGATTGTTATTTCAATCGGGGGCGGCGGGATAATGCGTTTGCTTTGCATATCATATATATATATGCTTGTTGGGGATGGGAGGGGGGAGACATTGAAGAAATATTAGTCTTTCATTTCAACCTGACACGTGTTTGCTCGTTGTCGCGTCAACAAATGCCGGAAGAGAATTGAAAAAGAAGAATTTCTCTTATCTTGATATCGCTTCACGTTCATTCCAATTTATTAGTTATGCAATATGCAGTTGGAAATCAGCAACGGTGCTACGTCTACCACTATAACAAGAAGCACTTCAGGTTAACATAGCTTTTCAGTTTAATTTAATGCGATTATTAATCATATTTATTCACTGGGAAATAAGACCTAGAAAAAGGTTGAGAACCACTGGTTTGTAGTAAGAACGACAAGAAATCGAATTGAAATTGAGATTAGATCAATGTTTGGAATATCTAATCATGGATGAAGGAATCTAGAGAACGGTCTTAAGACATTTTCTATGTTTAATTAATAAGAGTAATTAAATGAAATGTCATTAAGTATCAAATGCAAAATGTAACTTTCTGCAGATCCTGCCAACGCATCTCTCGATCTCAGGATAGATTAGCGGTTTCTAACTCGTGCTACGTCTACCCCTACAACGTGAAGCACTTCAGTTTAACAACTTGGAGTTCATAATAATGCCATTATTAACCATATTTCTTCATTGGGAGAAAACGCCATAGAAACAGGTTGAAAACCACTGGTTTAGCGGAAGAAAGGCAAGAAGTGGAATTGAAATTCAGATTAGATCAATGTTTGGAATATCTAATCATGGATGATAGAATCTAGAGAACACTCTTCAGATATTTTCGATGACTAATTATTAGAAGAAATTAAATCATATGTCATTAAATATCAAATGTAAAGTGTAACTTTATCCAGATCCTGCCAACGCATCTCTCGATCTCATGTTTGATTAGCGGTTCCTAACTGGTGATACGTCTACCCCTACAACGTGAAGCACTTCAGTTTAACAACTTGGAGTTTATTATTATTAGTATTAATCAGAGTAGAGTATTAATCATATTTATTCACTGGAAAAAGTCATAGAAAAAGGTTTAGAACCACTGGTTTACAGTAAGAACGACAAGATATCAATTGAAATTGAAATTAGATCAATGTTTGGAATATCTAATCATGGATGAAGGAATCTAGAGAACAGTCTTAAGACATTTTCTATGTTTAATTAATAAGAGTAATTAAATGAAATGTCATTAAGTATCAAATGCAAAGTGTAAGTTTCTTCAGATCCTGCAGATGCGACATCTCCCGATCTTAGGTTAGATTAGCGGTTCCCAACCGGTGCTACCCCTACAACATGAAGTACTTTCGTTTAACATAAATTTTAATTTCATATTAATGCGATTATTAATCATGTTTCTACACTGAGAAAGCGTCTCAGAAACCGGTTGAAAACCACTGGTTTAGAGGAAGAAAGACAAGAAATCAATCGAAATTCAGATTGGATCAATCTTTGCAATATTTAATCATGGATGAAGGAATCTAGAAAACACATTTCCTAAGATTGGTCTTAAGATCAAATGCAAAGTGTAACTTTTTCCAGATTCTACAAACGCGATATCTCCCGAACTCTGGTTAGGTTAGCAGTTCCCTACCAGTGCTACGTCTACCCCTACAGCATGAACCACTTTGGTGTAACACCACTTTTCATTTCCTATTAATGTGATTACTAATTTTATTTTGTCATTCTATCAAGGGATTCGCTATTGGAAAAAGGATGAGAATGAATGGTTTAGATCAGTGATTCTCAACCACTGTGCCGCGGCACTTTTGTGTGCCGCCAAATTTCAAAAGTGTGCCGCCAAATTATCCTACTAAGTAAATTTATCTATCTATTCTAACCCATGCAAGATTCTAACATACTAAATAAATCTATTAAAACTGACAATAATAATGTTAACATTATTAAATTACATCATTTAAAAAGAAAAATAGTTTTAACATGTAACATGTTGTAATATGTTACATGTTACCTTTTCCTTTGTGTGCCGCCAAATTTTGAAATCGCTAAATATGTGCCGCAACAAAAAAAAGGTTGAGAATTACTGGTTTAGATCAACAAATGCATGTGAAAGACAAGAAATCGATTGAAGTTGAGATTAGATCAATATCTGGAATGTCTAGTGATCCATCATGGATGAAGGAATCCTCAGAACACACCTAAGACATTCTCTATGATTAATTATTAAAAACTAAATGACTGCTTGTGAAATGAATATGAAAAATCAGTGCTAACTGTCACTAAACATCAGATCCTAAGAACTCGCAATGAAATCATGACGAGTGTAGCTTTATCCACATCCTACGAACGCGACATCCCCCAGCATAGGCAACCGATGTGGCGATTTTCAATTTCGGCAGCGTGACGCTTTAAATTTTTGACAGATTGACAGAAGGCGTCGCGTTCGCGTCGATGCGATCGGGGATGACTTTTCATTTTCGAGCAAAGGGGTCGTCGCGGCGACAACAATGCGTGCGCGGTGCGCGCACGTGACCCTTTCAATTTGGCCGATTTTCGGGGTGGATTTATGAAATCGAAACGCATCATCTCGCCGCTCGCCGCCGCCGCCATATGCGCGAGATATCGAAGGTGGCAGCAGCCCATCCGCGATAACTGTCAAACGGCGCGCCACCCCACCCCATCGCGTTTCCCCATATTCGCCGTATAAATAGACGCGTGCGTTTTTTCTCATCATTTAACATGCGTTTTTATGTGTTTTATGACGCTTGCTTTCAAGCCAGAAATCGCCCAATATGCTGGCGCTGATAAGATAGCACCCCCACCACCATCACCCCCCCACCCCCCTAGTCATCCCCGCACGCATGACTCTGCATCGCATCTGCATATTATTTCCACGCCGTGTGTGACGCGCAGATAGATGTCGCTTTCCGGCGCGTCGGGGTTGAAAGATTAATCCGCCACCGATGCGGCGGCCGTGAGATGATCAATCATGCGTGGCGCAACATTGTCAAGACGCGCGCACAATTAAAAGTTTAAACAACGCCGGCCGGCGATCAATCAAGGGCGCAGACGTCAGACGAGGACGACACCTGGACCGGTGGTGGTGATGGTGGCGGCGGCGATGCAGCGCAATAATTCAGCGAGCACGCACACCAGATGTTACCCCCGTGCCTGTAGGCTGGGTGGTTTGGGGGGCGGACGGCTGGGGGCTGGGGGGTACAGATCTAAATGAGAAAACACGGCCGCGAGCGGAAAGTTCAAAGTTTATGCGATCGCTACCTGTGCTCGCGTAATAAAGACGCACGACGACGGCGGCGGCCGCTAAGGGGGTGCGCTTAATGGCGCGCATCTGCGCGCCAATTTCAGCCGATTTCAGCTCATTTTTTTCAGCGCCGCGCGGAACAATAACGCCATCGCCGATACGGCCTTCAAAATTGACGCTGTCTGCACCACGTGGCCGCGGGCGGCCGCCGCCTTTTTTACGACCACCGTCGTAATCACTGCCCGGCGTTATCTTGCCAACAATGGCGCCGCCGCCGCCGCCCGCTCCGGTTTCGCTTATTATTTTCGCCATACTGGCGCGAATAATGGCATCCGGACTGCTCCGGCGCGCATCTTGTCATTTTGCGTAAATGGCAACGCTGTAATCGCAGCGCGCAATGGCAACGGACGCGCGCGACCGCCCTGTATAACTGATTGAATTGTGCGAGCCTGAATTGGATCGGATTGGATTACGCCGCTGACTCAACTTTGACTGACTGCTGATGTCAATACAGCACAATACGCCAAGGGGATGCTTATTATTATTATTACTACTATTATGCTGCTGCTGAGGGGACGCAGCAGGCGAAGATGGAAAAAATGCGAATAATTCGCGCAAAAAACAAGTTTTCGACAAAGCCTGAGAGTGGGGGCTGGCAATAAATTGCGATTTGCAAGCGGCGGCCTAATGGACGCGCTGAAGGGCACCCCGCTGATTGCGCGTCGGAGGTGGGGGTGGGGGCGGGGGCGCTAATAAATCAGCGCAGGGGCGATGTGGTGTCCATCTGGGCGGCTATCACCGGCGAGTCTCTAAACGCAGTAATTCTCTACTATTTTCCAGCTCCAGGCCCGGCCGACCGCCCAAGCGAGCCCCAGTGGGCCTCAGTTTGGCGGCGTCCCACCTCCAGCAGCAGCAGATCAAGAAACATCGCCTCGACAACGGCGACTACCCCTATGAAAATGGACATATGGGTGAGTGTGTGTGTGTGTGTACCCCCACTCCCTACCCCCTTTCAAATCGATCTCAAATCGTGAATTGTTTCGACAATGCCATTCGAGCGAAAGGGTTGCTACTGGTGGGGGGGGGTGAGTGGCGGCCGGACGAAAAATATCTGCACGCATTCCGCCGATTGCGGCCAGCACGTCCTTAATTACGACCAAGGTCGTTTAATAACTGAAATATGTGTGTAATGCGTTGCCCACCCCTCGCCGCCAACACGAACGAATACGGCGACAATTTAATTACTTATCGCGGACGGTCAATAATTTGCTAGCTAGTCTAGAGGGAGGCATCCCGAATTGCTTCGCAAGTCATTGCGAAAGTTGCCGCAATCGAATAACTTGGCGCATATTGCGCTCGTGGAGGTTATGTTGGCCGTAATCATCTCTCGCAGCGCCGAATGGGCCGCGACGGCGTCTCAATTGCGCTGATAATCCGCGCCCAAGTGCCATTCGGTCGGCGATGTGGAGCGCCCTCTGTCGTCGCGCGCGCGTTTACGACAAGTGGAACTCGTGCGATTGACGCAATTACAGTTAACGATACGCCGTGATTCACAACCTCATTTCGAGCGCAACACACACGCACGCCACATGTCAGGAGGGGTGGGGGCGATAAAAACGCATCGCCAACAATTAAGTCGCAGCGCCCTCTACGACGCTCACCTTTACAGCGCGACCGTAAAACGTGATAAACATAATTAAATGATTTTCGCCCATTTATTCGTTTATTGGGCGGCGTTTCCGATGGTGGCGCTAATGGTCGCCGAATGAGTTTTACGGTCACGTGAGCAGACGCCGTGCGAACAATGTGTGAACTAATAGCGGAGAGAGAAAGAGTCCTTTGTGCGCATTTCAACAATGAGGGCGCCACTTGTCCGTGCGCCCAGCGTAATTATTACGTTTGCAAAGTGCAGGTCCGAATGCAGCCGCCTCCCCCGAACAGTATCGGGTTGCAGTGATGGCATAGATGGCGCTATTGTCGAAGATGCATCATCAAATGCGCGCCGTCATTGTGCCAGATGAACACGCACGTCATCGCGTTGACGCTCTTATCAAACGCGCGAATGCAAATGCAATCAGGGGGGCAGTCGACGTGCATGCATGCGAATGCATTGGCAACACTGGAAATGGCGGCACGCGATGAATCATTTGCCTGCACTCGCCGCCGACGCAACAGATAGCGACGTACGTCCGAGTGCTGACCGCTCTAGCACAGTGGTCCCAATCGCGAGCCACATGTGCTCCTTTGGCCTCTCGAAATCGACGTCATTTTTCAATCGGCACGGCCGACACAACCAGCTGGTCACCAACGTCGCCGCTTTCCGGATCTCGCTTTTTTACTTTCAATGCTGCATCGTCTCTTCGTTGGCAAAGGGTTCGGGACCCCTGAACTAAGTCAACTCGCCTGGTGACGTGTTTATTCAGTTTCGAACACAATCGCAGACAGGGACGAAATTACACCAAACTTATATACAGTAGAATCTTCTTATACGCGGAGGTTACGTTCAAAAAGAAATCCGCGAATACGGAGTAGCATTCCGCGAATATGGAATGGTATGTAGATTCAAAAGGGATTCGTTCAGTTTCGAAAAAAAAATGTTTTCAAAATCATGAATAAATTAGCGATTTTCTTCTCATTTTCTCGTTTTTAATACTCGATTTCATAGTCATTTGTTCGCTATTATTCGCTTAGTTTTTGCTTAGTTTTGCTTAGTTTTGTGTGATTTTGTCCACTTTTGCATGCTCTCATAACCTCAATCGTAGCGTATACATTCAATTTCGCAGCGTTGCCGCGTCGACGAATTGACATTGCGCAATTGACGTCGTTGCAATGAGTTGTCACAATGTTGCCATTTGCGTGTCACGCAGCGCCACTCACTTTGAAGTAGGCAGTAGATGCATTCGAGGGCTGCGCCTGCGGATGCTGCGCGCACTCATCTCGTGCCGCCATCCCTCCCACCCTAGCTCTTTGTGCGCGATGCATTCGCATATGAAAAGTAAACAGAATGATATGAAGTACGATATCGCATTACAATTGCGCGCGGCAAGTCAGGCGGAGACCTGGGGTCGGTCGGCGGGTGCATTATGCTGGCGGAGGGCGGCTGATGCAACGTTGCAATGAAAGCAATTCAAACACGCCATCCGACGAGCTCGCGCACACATTGCAACAATGCCAATCAAACAAGGCCAACGCAATACAGTAGACACTCCTTATTCGCGGCTTCCGTATTCGCGGATTCGCAATTCGCGACCCGTTTCCTGTATTCGCGGTTCGAAATTGCATTATTCGAGTACAAATAACCACTCCATATTGGCGTTTTTTTTTTTGAAACGTGCAAAATGCGACTCCGTATTCGCGGTTTCCGCGAATAAGGAGCTTCTAGTGTATTGAGGCGGTGATTGCGCTCATCAGCATCAGCATGCTCGATTAGCGACGTTGCCTTTGGAGGTCGAAAGCGAGCGCGTCGCTGGTTTGAGGTTATTTGCCGTCGTGTTTTCTTCTTCTGCGAGCGAAACGACGATCCTCATCTCCGACAGTGACAGGCGGCAATTAGAAGAGACGCGCATTGATATCCCAAGTCATCTCTCTCGCTGGCAATTTGGGCGTAATTGGCGCGGTTAATCAATAAATCGCATTCTCACGCATTCGCAATCTTGCGAATGCAGGCGGCGCATGCGCGCCGTTTGATGCGCATGCGCGCCGAGCCGAACTCGGCATCGTTTTCGAATGATTAATTACCCCGAAGGCGCCAGGTCGCCCGCTTCGAGGATCACACGTCCGCAGACGGCCGTAAAGTCGTCTTCTGCGCCGGCGTGGAATGCGCGCGTAAACACGCTGCACGCTGGCAACAGCGCCTGCCTCTGCCTCTGCCTCTGCGCCTGCGCCAGCCACGTGACCGCATTCGCATTATTCGCTTGCAGACATGTCGCGGCTGGAGAAGTCGCCGCTGCTCGCCAACGGCTACAACCACCCGCCGCACCTGGGGCACATGCAGTTCATGCAGTTGCCGCATCCGGCCGCCGCGCATTCCGCCCTCCTGTCGCCCGCCATGCCGCACAACCTCGCGCGCGGCCACGAGGGCGCGTCGATGATCAAGAGCCAGGGCATGCCATCTATGGAGGCGATCGCAAGGTAGGGCCGAGCGCCGACTACGCAGTAGACACCTGTATTACCGACTCTGCTCTTTGCGCACAGGTCCGGCATTTGGGAGAACTGCCGCGCCGCCTACGAGGACATCGTCAAGCATCTGGAAAGGTAGGTGAATTGCACCCCCAGCCACCCCCTGCCACCAACCCCCTCGGCGCTAAATTTGCATTTCGAAGGTGTGCGAATCATTAATTATAATATCGCCGTGTTGCCAAAGAGGGCAGCCACGTACCGGCTATTAGAAGAGACGCGACTGCGGGTGGCGCCACCCTCGCGCACCACCAAGGACGAAAAATTTGTCGCCGCCACCACCCTCGCCGTCGCCGCTAATAATAATGCAATTTTTCATGTAAATTTCATCGCGCCAAATGGCGTGTGGCGGTTGTTATTGCGCGCTGAAACATTTATTCGCCCGAGGGGGATGCGACACGCTGATGATTCCTAAAATGTCTTGCAAAAAATATGCTCGCCGCCACCGCCACCATCGGATACATATTGCATTATGCTAATGCGCTCGTAATGCACCTCGCGGCTGACGGCCGAATTAGAAATTGCGCGCCGCGGCGGTGGCGCCATCTGTGGACGCGACCGGCAACCAGCGATCCATCATCATTATTATTATTGCTGCGGCGGCAAGACGCTGCGCGCCGGCGGGCGATTTCAAGTCCAGTGGCAACATTGTTAGCCATTGTTGTTCTTGTTCTTGTTGTTGTTGTTGTTGTTTGTTGCGTGCGCATTGCAGACTACCTGCGGCATTATTCTTCGGCGAAGCGCAATAAATTCGCGATTGATTTACGCGCGCTGCACGCGCGCACCGTGCGAATTCGGCGAGTGGCGCCATCTAGCGGCGGCGCGCGCGTACTACACGCGATTTACGGCGTCCAGCGGCGGATCATACTGTCACGTCCCGTTTGCCACCCTCGCCAGCCGGAACTTGTTGCGAATAGTGCGGTTGGGGTGGTGGTGGTGGTGGTGGTGGGGGTAGTTGTGCGCGAGGGTGACAGGTGCGAAAATATATAATCCAATCAAGTGGTCACAATGGAGACAATAGCGGAAATCACGAGTTGCGGCAGATTTATGTGCTCGGCTCGGGGGTGGCCGGGGGTGGCGCGAGCCTCCAAGAAGTGGCGACGCGTCGACGGGTGTCGGGATTAATAACTGTGCGACCGTGACGTTTTATGTCCCTGCGGCACGCGCGCACTATCATATCGTACACACGCACCCCCAGCGAGTCACCCCCGCCACCGCCGCCACCGCGATACACGTCGCGGCGCAGAAGAATTATGGCGAAATATACGCCACCGAATATTTCCTCATTAAATTTCCGGTGGCGCGGTATATTAGGGATAAATAAGAAATAATAAATAACTCGCTTGTCTGACGCGTCGGGGGAGCGGCGGGTGTTGCATATTTGCCCGAAATTGCAATCGTTTACAAACTAATCGCCATGTCGATGGTGTTCCGCGTGTATGCGGGGAGGGTTGCCGCCGGCGACAAGGGTCGCATGCAATTTGTCACCGAAAAAAGCGGCGGATTTACATTTCAAAAGCATTAAAAGTTAATTGAAGAAACCCCTTGCCGCCCCCATCGACAGCGACACCTACATCGCGTCGATAACGCAGCGCTCTGCTGCATATTTCGTCGGCTCGTGATTTGCAACTCTATTTCAGCGCCCTGATCGGTTTATTAGCGAACATGCGAATGGTGTGCGAGTCGGAATGCAGATGGCGAATAAATCGGCTGAAATTGATACGCCGACCCGGCCGGCCGAGAGACGCGCATAATTGCGAGACGATAAATTACGAATCAATAAGGGCATCGCCTCCACCGGGTGTTTTGCCAGCGCGCAGGCGAAAAACTTAATTAGAAAATCACGCCCACGACGCCGATAAATCACGCTCAAACCACGAAATTGCAATTGCAAGCCATTACCTGCCATGCCATCGTATTATTCATGCGCCGTTTGCAATTGTGCGCCTTTGGTCATCGTCAATAGAGACCACAATCGCAGACGCGGCGCAAACATGAGATAAATGCGCGCGTAATTTGAAATTGCATGCAATTAAAATCGCGCTCAATCTGAAGTGTACTGATGAGTGGCGGGCATGAATGAAAGTTGGAGGCCAGAGTGGACCGCCACCGGCGGCGGCGGTCGGCGCGCCAATTAATTAATCCGCGTCGGCAATACAGGCGGCTGCAATTCGTTCGGACGCAGTCGGGCGAATGATGCGCGTAAGTGAAGTAGATCTGCGATGCGCCGAGTGAGTTATTTCGATTCGCATCATTAATCTAGCCCACGGCGGGGGCGGCTGGGGCGGCGGTCACGTGTGAAAAATCATCGCGATTTAATTAAAGCGGCAAGTGTGGACGGGAGCGAGATGCAGAGCGCTAATTGGCATCGATAGTCAGACTGAGACAAGCCCATCATTAATCATGCGATGACATCGCGGACGGCGCTAATTGCGCATTAGTGTGTGACGATTGCGGGGCGGAAGCACGTGCGCGCCACGTGGGAAGCGGTTCAGCTGACGATTGTTGACGCAATGTCACCCCGTGCGTCAAACTGTCAATCAAATGGCGGCGCTCGTTATTTGCGCCGCCGCAAGGTGGCGCGCCAGTCGCACAAATGGCTGCCGACGTAATTGGAGACGCGATCAGCCCACATAAGACGCAATCAGCCCGAATGATCGATATCGCATGGAAAATGGGGTGGGGGTGCGAGTGCGAATGGTACCTAATGAAATTTGCCATTTTTCCGGCGACTTGTTGTTTGCCGAGACGGGATGCGACGTCGCCTTGTTAGCCACCCCTCGCGCACGCAGAATCCCCATGGCACTCGCCAGAAATTTGCGATTCGTGCGAAGAAAATTGCTTTTTAATATGTGAACGCGGAAAATTGGGCGCAACACGAAGTGGAGGAAATCTCATTCGACTACAAACTGTCTCATGCGCCACTCGTTCAAAGTGAAACTGCTCTGGAGTACATTTCGGCAATTATCCAAAGAATGGGGGCTCTAGATGTAAATGTAGATGCGGAATATTGCATTCTGGGGAAATAAATAGGAGGAAGTTGCGAAAAACTGGAAAAGTCTTAGCGAAACTGTTGTCATGGGGATTATTCTTCAGTTTACTCATTGAGAAAATGATGAGAATAGAATCTAAGATGAAATCTCAGATTTTTATAAATGTTCTTACTAGGAAATTTCAGCAGGATTTCCTAGTGAAACTGTATCATTGAAGATGTTAAGAAAATCTTTTCAATGTGAAATAGAAATCTAATCTACAACTTATGATGATATCCAGTTTAAACAGTTTCAATTGAATATTGGCAACACTGCGATATTATGACAGTAATTCTTGTAATAACTTATTCTTTGAGACCTATTGTCAATTCACATTTTGTTATAATTCAGAAGGAGTCCAAATGGCGACTCATAATTTTTCATTGAATTGTAAATTGGCAACACTGCGAAACTGTAAAATTTCAACAGCATTTTCTAAGAAATGGCATTATTAAAGACAACTTTTCATAATGTTGAGGATAATTTTTAATATGATTTAGAAATCTAATCTGCAACTGAAAATGATATCCAGTTTTAACAGTTTCAATTGAATATTGGCAACACTGCGACATTATGACAGTAATTCTTGTAATAACTTATTCTTTAAGATCTATTGTCAATTTACATTTTGTGATAATACAGAAGAAGTCCAAATGGCGACTGATAATTTTTGATTGAATTTTAAATTGGCAACACTGCGAAACTGTAAAATTTCAACAGCATTTTCTAGGAAATCGCATTTTTGAAGACAACTTTTCATAATGTTGAGGATAATTTTTAATATGATTTAGAAATCTAATATGCAACCAATAATGATATTCAGTTTAAATCGTTTCAATTTAATATTGGCAACACTGCGATATTATGACAGTAATTCTTGTAATAACTTATTCTTTGAGATCCATTGTCGATTCACATTTTGTGTTAATACAGAAGAAGTCCAAATTATGACTGAACATTTTTGATTGAATTGTAAATTGGCAACAATGCGAAACTGTAAAATTTCAACAGCAATTTCTAAGAAATCGCATATTTGAAGATAACTGTTGATAATGTTGAGGATAATCTTTAATATGATTTAGAAATCTAATCTGCAACTGATAATGATATCCAGTTTAAACAGTTTCAATTGAATATTGGCAACACTGCGACATTATGACAGTAATTCTTGTAATAACTCATTCCTTGAGATCTATTGTCAATTCACATTTTGTTAAAATTCAGAAGAAGTCCAAGTTGCGACTGATAATTTTTGATTGAATTGTAAATTGGCAACACTGCGAAATTTTAAAATTTTAAAGTTTGCGCAAGATTTCCTAGAGAAACTGTGCCTTGAGGATGTTAAGAAGATATTTTAAATATGAAATAGATATCTAGGCTGCAACTGATAAAGACATCCACTTTAAACGATTTCAATGAATATTGGCAACACTGCGACATTATGACAGTAATTCTTGTAATAACTCATTCCTTGAGATCTATTGTCAATTCACATTTTGTTATAATTCAGAAGAAGTCCAAGTTGCGACTGATAATTATTGATTGAATTGTAAATTGGCAACACTGCGAAATGGCGAAAATTTCAACAGGATTTCCTGGAGAAACTGTATCTTTGAATAAGTTAAGAAAATATTTTAAATATAAAATAGAAATCTAAAGCTGTGTGTTAAATTTGAAATTGGCAACACTGCGAAATGTTCGAAAGTATGTATTTCATATCGAAACTTATTCTTTGAGAACTATTGTCGATTGAAGAATGATGGGGATGAGATCAAACAAGCAACGAACATAAATCGAATGGAAAAACGTGGGGCAGTGACTTGTATTAGCAGCCGGCACCCCTCACCCCTCACCATGATTGATGCCGCCATGTCTTGTGAATGCGAACACGTCGAATTTGAGTCAATTGCGCGTCGTTCGCGCATCCATCACACCCCGCCACCGCGGGGGTTGCTGGGGTTGGCGGGGGTTGTCATGTTGATTTGCGATGCGCTCGCAGAGAGTGCTTTCGCGAGTGCCATCTAATTGCCGCCAACATACTCCCCACCACCACGCACCTCTCCTCATTTTTGCGCGTCGCCGCCATCAATTTGACCACCCTGTTTGCCGCCCGAAATTGTTATTGACACAAAAGTGGCCGCAGAAGTGGGCGAAACGCGCAATAACGCGACCGCCACCCGCGTGCATATTTATTCAGCGGTCATGCGGCCGCAGCTATTTGCACTGCTGACCCGCGTGTGTGCCGAACCCTTCGCCGCCCCCAACCGCAGCGCGCAGCGCGCGCGTTTTTCGCCCTCGCGCCAATTCGCAATTCGACTAATTCACCCGCCAATGAATTAACCATCGCGCACTTGATTAGCTTCGCTCATCATTTGCCGACAATCGGACGCGACTCACCCCCTCACCCCCTACCCTCTGGTCCGCGCGACTTTTTCTCATTTCCCATATTGCTGATTACTGCCTCCTTCATCTGCGCGTAATCTTATATCGCACGCGACCAACCCCCACCCATCCACCCACCCCGTGACCGAGGGGGTTGGGGTGGCGGGACGCGCACAAAAGATTCGCGTTCGTCTGCACGCAAATTAAATCCTAAATGAAATTCGAAACTATTCTCGGACTCGCGCTCACAAAGCGCCCCGACGACTGGGGTTGTTTCACGGCGAGCGGGGGTGGATTATGCCGCTGCCACCCTTCATATTGTGTGCGCGCACATCTACCCATATGCATATGCGGACGTCGGCGCTCGCGACCCGCCAACAAGTTTTCGCAAGCGAATTCTTTGGCGTCCACCCTTACGCCGAAGAAGACGCCAGTAATGCCAAAGTCTACCACCGCAAGGCAGCCCGCGCACCGCCCCACCCTCCATCTGCTCTCGGCGTACGCGAAACGCTGAAGCGCCTATATTTTTATGCAAATCCTCACCCTGCACCTGGAACAAGGGATGAAATATGCTAATTTCGCTAATGCGATCGCGATGGCAATTTGAGTCGGCGGAAACAAACAGTTATCCGGTACATTGTCATCGCGAATGTGATGGTTGGTGCCCTCAGGTGGCGTCCCACCCCCCGCCGCGTGGCAGTCGTAAAAGGCGGCGGCGGCGGCGGCGGGCCACCCTCCGTTCATCGCAGATTAGCGAAATCACATTCCACACCTGATCGCCGACGAGAGTCGACGAGAGATCGTGCAATCATCCCCCTTCGGGGGCGAAGTCGGAATGCGACGCATTCGTGTATCGTTGACGATACTTTCGCCCCAATTATGAGCGCGTCTGCAGTCGTGCGCGACGTGGGCCGGAATGCGGCGTCGCCGCCCGCCAGGGGGATGCAGGGTGTTCGGCTAAGGTCGGGGGTAGTTGGAGCCGCTGAAATGTGGCCGCCAGTTGGAGTTCGGCATTACTTTTAAATATTCATAT
This sequence comes from Labidoglobus nevermanni, assembly GCA_025447835.1. NCBI lineage: Eukaryota > Metazoa > Arthropoda > Insecta > Coleoptera > Staphylinidae > Labidoglobus > Labidoglobus nevermanni. The sequence continues at coordinate 11,037 of JAOEHK010019921.1, read as the reverse complement.
CCGAAGAAAGCAGCAGTAGTAGCGGCAGTAGGGGCAGCAGCTCGCAGCTAGGGGGTGAGCGGTGCGCACAAACACCCTCTTCATCGAAGATGCTTATATAATATCAGCGTCGTGATCATCAGACGCGAAATGGGCGCGCGGGCTAAAAGCATTTCGCCATTAAAAAATTAAGCGGTCGCTTTCATCCCCCTGGCCGCCGCGAATGCGACTTACGGCCAAGACGATGATGGCATTGATCGTTAGGCGCATCTGCCAATGACGCATGGCGGCACTTGAAAAGTGAGCAATCCCGAATCGCAGCCGCACCCACCCCTATTAGCATACGCAATCGGCCACTCGAAGACGCGGCGCAGTTCGCAAGTGGTAAAATAGTTGGCGGGCGGGCGGGGCAGGACGCCGCCTAATGCATTGTAAACTTTGTAATAACTTGGAGCCGCTCGGGCGCAGGGCGCGAGTGCCCAACAAGAGGGCAGCCGGATCGTCTTAGCCCTAATCTAATATTCTAATTGTATTCGCATCGGCGGCCGTTTTGCCCGGCGCGCCGAAACGCTGCATTCACTTACCGTCTGAGGCAGCAGCGGCAGCCACCCCCCAGCTAACTGTTGCTGGCAGGGACGTCTCGAAGCGCTCCTTCGGGATGCATTGAAATCTCATTTCGCCCCGTAACGACCTTCAGCGGCGCGCATCGCCTCGAATTAATTCCGAAACGCAAAAATACCGCCTACCCTTTAGCTCCGACGTGCTCGTATATGCGCATGTGCGCACGCGCGCGAGCTAGAGGGTGAGTGGCGGGAGGGAGGGAGGGAGGGGGGGGGGGGATGATTCGCAATGCGATGATAAATGATTGTGTTTCGTGCGCGAGAAACTTGAGTTGGCAGCGAGAGAACAGGAAATGTAAGAGTTAATAATTAAGCAAGCCATTTACCTGGAATGATCAATCTGGCGGCGCAACCCCTTTGCATGTCTGGCGCAGAAATGAAAATAATTAAATAATAATGAAACGCCGCCGCCGCCGCCGCCACCGCCACCGTCTCCAACTTGGAAATATTGCCGCGAATTGAGATGATGAAATCCCGGCTGGCGGCTCCCCGGGGGGTGGCTGCCTGATGATTATATCAAAGAAGTGGCGGCAAAAGGGACGCATTCGACTAAGAATACGCTTTTTCATTAATGCGCTGATTAGGCCCGTTCGCCGGCCGATTGCACCCTTTCCGCATCGATCCGCTGCTGCTGCTGCTGCTGCTGCTGCTACCCCCTCAACCGACAGACAGCGCAAATAGAGCCTAAACAAATAGATTTGATTCGGGCGCGATATTGGCGCGTGCCTGCGCATTCATTCGCGATAAGAAGACGCGCAATGACATTGCGTGATAAGCGGCGGGCGGCAAGGGGTGCGGAATTGGGGTGGGGGGTGGGCGGTGAAGGAGGTTCGTTAATCAAGTGCCAGCAGCAGCGATTTGTCGCGCCGGTGATAAATGACGCATCGGATGCGGCGACACCTGGCGCCATCTACCGGATGACAATTGAATTAAGACGACGCGCAAATGAGTGGCGCCGGCTAATTCCGCTTAATTGGATTCGCTCCTCGCATTTCCATTCTAATCGCTCCGACGAGACAAAAGCACCCCCTCCCACCCCATCCCCAACGCACACATTGCCATTGTGCGTGGTGTCATCGGCGCTCAACTTTACTCTGCTGCTCTGTTCGCAGGCTGCGCGAGGAGCGCGGAGGCGACCCCGATCGGCCGCTGCCCCTGGATCAGAAGGCCCGCGATCTCAGCCCCCGACCCGGTAAGTAATCTCTGTTGTTTCGCCGTTTTTCGCGACGCGCTTAATTAGCTTTCGCAAAACGAGGAAGCAAATGCAATTAGAGCGCGTCGAGAGTTCATCAGGAATGCGTAGGTGCGGGATGGGGGAGCGCACTAATGCTATGATCAGGGCAAGGTAAGGGAGTTGCCTGATTGTTGGTGGATATCGAGGCGTGCGGAGGCGTGCTCGTAAAGGCTTTCTTCGCGAATCAGAGGAGATTTCTGACATTGGGTTCTTTGTTTTCTGGTGATTGCCGCAGCATCGCCCACCGACCACAGTCCGGTGCTGAACTTGTCCAAGAGCGGGGGCGGCAGCGCCGGGTCGCTGGGCGACAACGACCACTCCGGCAGCGAGGTGGACGGCGGGGAGGCGCCCCCCACGCCGAGGTCACGGTCACCGCACTCGGCCATCGAGGAGGACGACGACGAGAACATCTCCGAACCGGACGACGACGACGACAAGGAACCAGGTATGGCCATGGTCGATCTCAGAATCGCCGGATTCGCGAGTCGATTTTCCACGTCCCTTGATAAGCTTCTTTAGGTTAGACTTGGGTCAAGAATATTCGCCATCTACTTCTGACTGACTTCTGAAATGCCCTAAATTGTTTTACTGGTCAATTTCACGTCACAATAAAGAGTTGAGGTTCAATTACAGAAAGTAAAATGCCCTCATCTATGCAGTTGTGGATGTAGGGATTAGGAAGTCATCGAAGGTCGCTTTTGAATAGGAGATTGTCCTAGTCTCCAAATAGATTGAGTGAGGGTGATTTACAGGAAGTAGACTCGGTATACAATTATGAGGAATAGAATCAGGAGACCTCTCTTAATCATGTCCTATTCTATGCATTTATGGATAACTCTGTTATGAAGACTAAGAAGGAAGGCTTTGAGTATGAACAGATTAGGGAGACATATAATTGGAGAATTCCCAGTCCACTTGTAAGTGACTTCTGAAATGTCTCAGAGTGTTCTGGTCGCGGAATAGATTGAGTGAAGGTAATTGACAGGAAGTAGAATCGGGATAGAACTATGTACAATAGTCCTAGAAGACCTCTCTTAAAATGTTCCATTCTAAGAATTTGTAGATAATTCTGTTATGAAGACATGATATGAACAGATTAGGGTGAGATTTATTTAGAGATCTACTTGTAACTGACTTCTGAAATGTCCCAGATTGTTCTAGTCTCGGAATAGTTTACTTGAACGTCAATTACTGGATGTAGAATCGGTATAGAACCATGACGAACATAACCGGAAGACGCCTCTCTTCACTCCTACGCAGTTGTTGACGTAGGGGTTAGAAAGAGAATTCGCCATCCACTTCTGACTGACTTCGGAAATGTCCCAGATTGTTCTAGTTTCGGAATAGTTTACTTGAACGTCAATTACTGGATGTAGAATCGGTATAGAACCATGACGAACATAACCGGAAGACGCCTCTCTTCTCTCCTACGCAGTTGTTGACGTAGGGGTTAGGAAGAGAATTCGCCATCCACTTCTGACTGACTTCTGAAATGTCCCAGATTGTTCTAGTCTCGGAATAGTTCGATTGAAGGTCGAATACTTGATGTAGAATCGGTATAGATCCATGAAGAACATAACCACTCTGACCTCTGACTTCTGAAATGTCCCAGATTGTTCTAGTCTCAGAATAGTTCGCTTGAAGGTCGAATACTTGATGTAGAATCGGAATAGAACCATGAGGAACATAACCACTCTGACCTTTTTTGAATTCGCCCTCCTCTGAGCAGTTGTTGACGTAGGGGTTAGGAAGAGAATTCGCCATCCACTTCTAACTGACTTCGGAAATGTCCCAGATTGTTCTATTCTCGGAATAGTTCGCTTGAAGGTCGAATACTTGATGTAGAATCGGTATAGAAACATGAGGAACATAACCACTCTGACCTTTATGAATTCGCCCTCCTCTGAGCAGTTGTTGACGTGGGGGTTAGGACGAGAATTCGCCATCCACTTCTAACTGACTTCTGAAATGTCCCAGATTGTTCTATTCTCGGAATAGTTCGCTTGAAGGTCGAATACTTGATGTAGAATCGGTATAGAAAC
>JAOEHK010019810.1:0-28044 GCA_025447835.1 Labidoglobus nevermanni | reverse complement strand
ATCTCAAAAAGGTTTGTTCCTCCATGTATCATCGTGAATGTTGTTGTTCTGAACTTAATTGTCTCTCGCAACCACCTCCGACGTTGCATCACGACAGATCGCAGAAGAAAACCGAGAATGATGGAGTGAGAGAGAGAGAGAGAGAGAGAGAGAGAGAGAGAGAGAGAGAGAGAGGCAGAGTGAGAGAGAAGCCATGGTGGCGATGGCGGCAGCAAAGAAATATAGCGCACAGGAAGGAAAAGTCAAAGACAGGCCATTACTTTGATTTCCTTCAATTCGATTCATTCCACGCTTTTCTGTGGCAGGACGAGTGCACTTCACGCCCAAGCCTACATTACTCCTGCGTGTACTAGTGCCATCACTTGCATCAGACATCACAAGTCATTGAACGCGGCTGCGATAGCGAAGACTTCCGAAGACTTTAATTTCATCTGTAATGTATGTCAATGCATGTCCTTTCGGATGTCCTATTGTTTAAAGGTATTTTCAGCCTTTTCTCTGGAACTAGTGGGTGTATCGGGATAATTAGAAGTGCATCCTATAGAGCGTTTAATTTCGTATCTGATGATATCAGATTTATCTCGAAATTCCTGCTAGTTCCTGCAGAAAATGAGGAAATGTCCGATGACGTCTTCGCTGCCAGCGATGACATCATCGCAGTTTGTCAGGCTTTTCTATGGAACTAGTGGGTGTATCGGGATAATTAGAAGTGCTTCCTATAGAGCGTTTAATTTCGTATCTGATGATATTAGATTCATCTCGAAATTCCTGCTAGTTCCTGCAGAAAATGAGGAAATGTCCGATGACGTCTTCGCTGCCATCGATGACATCATCGCAGTTTGTCAGGCTTTTCTATGGAACTAGTGGGTGTATCGGGATAATTCGAAGTGCTTCCTATAGAGCGTTTAATTGTGCATCTGATGATATCAGATTCATCTCGAAATTCCGGCTAGTTCCTGCAGAAAATGAGGAAATGTCCGATGACGTCTTCGCTGCCAGCAATGACATCTTCGCAGTTTGTCAGGCTTTTCTATGGAACTAGTGGGTGTATCGGAATAATTCGAAGTGCGTACTATAGAGCGTTTAATTGCGCATCCGATGATATCAGATTCATCTCAATCTTATTGCTTTTTTACAACTTCTTTACAATTTTCCATTAATTTCTAGCACATTTAAGGCACATTTTTTTTAACATTGCAAGCACGTTTGTGGTAAGATCATTTAAGACTCAGGGTGAGTGGTTTTTTTGCATTTGTTGCTGATTTGAACCGAGGACTGCGTGCATGGCGACTGATGACTTGTTCTTTGCGCCACCCTCCAGTCCTACTGCCGGCTTGCATACAAATCATTTCTATCCCGCGTTTCTGGCTCATTCGTATTTCGGTCATGTGGACAAAATCACTGCTGACATCATGCAGCAGCTCATTCGATGCATTAGCAAAAGAAAACGCATCAAAAAGTGGTGCGCCACATTTGCCACCGCCACCCTTGGGGTGGTTCGCATGTGCTGACTGCGACGAAACACAGGATGAATACCCATGAGTCGTTTAGGGTGCAATGTTGGCACGAGAATTAAAATTGCAAATTTTTTCACCTCGCCCGCCAAACGCAGACAATGCGAACCCCAGGGTGAGTGCGGTGAACCCAACGACGTGCGTGAGTTACCACAAAAGCGCATTCAATGAGCGAGTAACTTACCTGCAGCGAAAGAACAACAAAGGGCATTAATTTCTAGCGCCCAGTGAACGATAATAAAGCAGAAAACAGCAGCGTTTTTCCACGTTTCCCACCCGAATGAAATACTATTCGATGGGGAAAATGGCCAGAGAGATAGCAGGCACATGCCACAAGTATGTTATGTGCAGTTTGGGGAAAATTGTGGAAAACCTAAGCAGCGCGATAAACGAAAGTGGCGAACGCACTTGAAGGAAGCTGATGCGGTGGAAACAGCTGCATCCAAACTCGCAGCACATGAGATAGGCAAAGAATACAAACAAGAAATGTCCATGAGTCCATGTAGGACCTAGCAGGAAACGAAAAGGACGAAACAAACACAGAGTGGACAGGATTGAAACAGGACCGCTACGTGCTAACTTAGTCGGTACCGGGCTATTTTAAGCGGGATTCCGCGTTCATTTTCAACCCAAAGACGTAATGAAACAGGACATCCAATGACATGGCGCAATATATCTAATGCTAATTACCGTGGGTAACAACATTTATTAGAAAAATAAAGCTATGTCGGATTTTACACTTGAAATACATTATATATAGTACTTTTATTTGATTGCGGTCCCATTTTTCAATGTGAAACTGTGATGCTCTCGTCGAGGGAGTTAAATTCAACACTTTCCGTTAGCGACCTGAGTATCTTGGCCGCTAGACTCTCAAGCTTCGTATAGCAATCTAACATTCAGCAACAAGTGATTTTCAGTGGCGCCAATCAATCTCTTGCATATCTAGCAGCAATACCTCCAGCAATGTGTGGCATCCCTTGTAATTTGAAGCATGCAGCAGACTTGGGTAAATGTGTGGGAAAGGATATTTGGCAACAGGGCAGAGCTCAATACAGTACAGTTGTTCTGGTGCACGCTCGCGTTTGTTCTTACTCTCAGGTCCACCCGCATTCCGAATCTACCACAGTAAGTAATTCGGGCAATGTCAATCATATTATAATCACATCAAGTAATCTGTTCATATATCCTCATTGTTCCCATAGATATAGTCCGTATAAACTTTGTTTCGCTACTCAACAAATTCAGCAACAATATGCACTGTTCGTAGAGCCATGATATAGGAAAGTATTTTCGCAGATGTCAGACACGTCTGCAGATTATGAACTTTCAGCATTGTATGCATCTTAAGTACCCGGCGCTCATTTGCGCAGAATTTAGATGTCGTAATGCAATTGTGGATGCTCCCAGTAAGCTGTTGGCAGAGAATGTTATAGCTCAGAATATTGTGCACAATTTATATGATTCCATCGTTGCCATTAGGCTAGAATTAGAGCACCTATATGAAGTGTATGATCATGTGATCATGTGCACGGAATCTGCGATTGTCTCATCGCGATTCGTGCCTAGATCACATTCGCTATCTTATTTCTTATCTCGAAGAACAGTAGTTATTGAAATAGTAGTTAACAGTATTCGAATATGTTTATTGAACATTCGACATCTTTGGAACAATAAGAACTGCGATGTTTTTATCGATATGACCACTTTCCTCACTTAAAGTGCTCGGGATTCAATATTATTTCAGTTTCTATGATGAGCGCCGGAAACGTGCAAACGTGACTTTCCCGATTCCGTCATAAAGTAAACTGTGGGCCGTAAAATTTCTTCGGCACTACCACGAAATTTCATATCGGAAATGTCGCCATATACCGCAAGCCCATAGCAGGGTAGTTATGCCAGGGCGGTTGAGGCGTGCACAAGAAGTCAACCGTACTCAATCTCAGACAAAGTATTTCTGCATCAAAGAATTCAAAGCTAGTGCCAAGTGTAAATGTTGTTAAGAATTGTGGACAATAATTGTGATATTTTGAAGTAATTTGCGGTATCTTATGGTGGTTCACTAAACCTTGATTATCAAACGCGGAGTAATTTGATTTCGAATTAAACCGGCAGCTAGCCAGAATGATCGGATGCTCAGCAATGCAGAGGGTGGCTGACCGCGTTCCAGGAATGTCTAAAATTTTCACGCCATCACGGGTTGCAGCGCCAAGACGGGATTTGGAAGATGGTAGGTCACAGCATCATCGCTCAGCATCGTGCAGCATTGTATAGGACGAGGAGATGGAGGAGGATGAGGGCGCCGGAAGCGACGGCGACGACGATGGCGACGACAACTTAATCGTAACTCGTACTAAATTTAACTGCGAGCGCCATCTAAACGAAAGACGAGCTATCGATTGACGATGGTCAATAGGCAGGCGTTCGTTGTCTATGTAAGATAACCAATGGCGTCGATAGGGGTGAAAAATGACTCGATGCGCTTAAGGACTCCAATTCTCTTGCCATTCGTCGGTCACTGCCCTTTTCCTATTATTGCAAAGCAATATTGGTCACATTGCGATGATAAGAACGTTTCATTAGCCTTCAGTTTAGTTATAATCGGATTTGTTGTGCCTGATGCTCTCTACCCTCTTGTGACCTCAGTTCACCTTGAAAAGTTTTCAAAAATGGTTGCCTTCTCTTCCTGTTTCAGTAATTATATTGATACGATGGTCAAACCGATGGTTAAAGTCATCTGACCCTATTTCCCTAATGACTTTCAAACATTTTGTAGAATGAACGTTCGAAAGAGACTGATACTCTAAATGTTAACGATTACAAATCGTGTTAAATGTACATAGAAAAATTGACCTGGACCGGGAATCGAACCCGGCACAACGCCATTCGCGGTCGATTTTGTAGAATGTAATGAATATATCACTAATTGTAATTTTCAATGAAGACTGTATTGGTAATAAATTCAAGGGATGCGGGAATCGCATCTGGTACCATCCTAATCCTTTTTTAATGTTTTGGCTATAGGAATTACAATGACATCTCTGGTTGCGTGCGCATCATTAATCTCTGTCCGACAAAGGCTCCAAACAAGCCGCTTACGCAGAAATTCCCTTCGCCTACCTTCACGTCGACGTGAAGCCATTTTCTTGGCGACTTGATCGATCAATGTCACCAACATTGCTCACTTGACAAAGCGTTCAGCCGCGGTACCACATCAACCACATTGTTTACAGCAAACAATTAGCGAATCGTGTCCTTGCTTCAGATATCATTTATTATTCAAACAAGGACACGCAGGCTCCTTGCTTTTCGCGGAAGAATGGATTTCAGCCACTTCAGATATCGCTGGGCACTCCACTAGTAAAATAGAAACTTCTCGAATCACTGGCAACATGAATGTTAATGTGGAATCTTAGGCATAAATTTGCATATTATGGGTCCAGTAATTATCAGATCTTTAATCTTGTCCCGTCGACACTAAAAACGCAATTATAATACATCAGCTGCACCTTCGAGACAAAAGTCGGCGTCGCATAAACGCACATCTAAAATTAGGGCACAAGAAATGGTGATTTCAAACACGTTAGGACGCAGATTCAAATCGCAGCATTCGCTAAACTTTAACAGCCACTCATGCGTGGTGAGAGCATCATTAACATAATGAAATTGTTAGCGCTCTCAAGTCACAGTCGCCCAAATGGTGGCAGGTGGCAATAAATTATGATGCGAGCGCGCAAATTCACGCTACAGCTTCAAATAGACGAGTGGTAGGCAAAGAAAGACGCCAACTTAGAGCCAACAACAAAACCACCAACAGTAGTTCCAATCCAAATACGAGACATCTTCATACGACATTGTCATAAGCTGCCACCACAACTTCATCTTGGTGCGTGAGAAAGAACGAGACAAGTTAAGTTTGTTTGCTGGTGACCAACCGACGAGCAGTTATTAGTCGGTTAGTCGGCGGTCTGTTCCGGACTGACCATGGATAATGAATCATCAAACGAGATCGTTTAGCGCGAGAGCATGCGAGCGAAAGCAGCGCATATCCACACTAAATTGGAAAATGCCCCGAGCGCGGTTGCCGCCATCTCCACCCCCTTACTAAAGCCGTTGCCCAATGCCGCGCACATTTGATATCAATTAAACGCGACTTGGTCCTTGCCTCCATCTCCACCACCGCCCAAACAATTTGTTGCAACGCTGATCAAACATCAAGCTACTGTAGCTTCTGCGAATCTGGTGGCTTCACTCCCTCAATAATGGGGTAACGCCAATGGTCATCGATGAGTTTGCTTAGTGTCTAATTAATTTGCTTCATGGTGAAAAGAGAAAATGTAAGGATAGAGTATATTAGCCCTATGGCTCAAAACGAAACAAAACCCAATCCACCCCACACCCTGCATGACAATCCAGGATAAAGCAGAGGTGTAGGCTAGAGTTGACCATATTGTACGTTACCAGAATATATGATATCATGCACTAGGAAGCAATGAAAACCTCACAAAAACCGAGTTGCACATATGGCCGGCTAACATACCCCCATCGAAAGCATACAAGGACCGATTCGGTTGCAGAGTACAGTCACGATGAGAAATGTTTCTACCATGGTCTGGTGATTTAGAATCCTTCTCAGATTAGACTTCATTCCACTGTCAAATCGGTGTCTGAGCGAGAATAGTCGCCACATGCTCGACTTCACTTCTTTACCGACCAGTTTCATGTTCCGCCTGAGGAATTACCTTCAGCCCTCACCTCCCTGTGCTATGCAAATCGACTCAAGAGTAAGGAGACCTCACTAGCTGATGCATCTATTCTAAACGGAAAATAAGGGTTGTACCACATAATCTCAAAACGTCCGAGGTTCTTGTCTCTGGACAATACATGGTTACGTAAATAATTTCAACCGATTTCAAGCCGAGGACGTCCAGCAGCGCGAAATTACCTCATGCTCTTCCGGTCGGTTCCCAGGCACATCCAGCCTACATTGACATTCGACATGTCAATGTCCCATCAGTCCCCAAAGCCATTAACAAAGCACCCCTTGTTATGCTGCGTATCGGACTAGACGAAAAATTCAAATATGAATATTTCACCGTAGTGCACTGTCAACAATGGCGGTCCGTGTAGGATTAAAAGAGGATACAGGCAAAAAATGTAAAAAAGGAGAATGTTCGCACTCGCAACCACATCTTCATGGAGAACCAGTGGACGAGAGCAAACAATGGTCAGGCGGTTGATGGGAATTTTAACGTTTCCCTTTTCAACCCAAACAGTGTAAACCGTAAAGCAGCGCATCCCCCTGGGTCGAGCATTTACCTGCAAAATGCGCCAACCCATCCAAGCATCACCCACTCTATCTATGAGCACCCAGCTCATGGCCCTCAACACCACCACCACTATCAACAACATTACTCCCCCAAATCCCAGAGTACGTTAATAAAATGTATCCTTTTCATCTCCCCCTATGTACATTCTTGCTCCCGTCAACCATCGCCATTCGCACAATCAGCAGCTGCCCTATGCAGCGATGCTCGCTTGTGCGATTTATGTAAAATAGCAAACAAGGGTAGCACAAAGCATTAAACTATCATTATCCTTTGGCTGCGCGAAGCCAGACGAAAAGTTTGCAATGCCAGCTACGTCTCAATGCTAATGGTCGTCCCACCCAAGTCGTTATGCATCGTTGACGTCATTTGCATATAAAAATCTATGACGCCGCCATCCACTTGTTGACCAAGTTGACAGATGGCGAGGAGGCCAGAAGACACCTCATCTCGCTATCGCACCTCTCATTCTCGAAGCAATGCTCTATCGTGCGCCCACTGAGCAAACATGGCACAAAACTAATGCGCGCATTTATCTTCTACAAACACGTCGTTATCTTATCTCGATGGGATTTTGGGCTCGTGTTGCGGCCGATTTCGCAATCTACAGTGCGCACGTTGCGGGGCCCTTGCACTTACTGTGTGACTGTGTGGACCGCCTGCTTCATGTATGGATGCACCCGGTTGGCGTTGTTGTCCAGGCATGCCGAGGACGAGGACGTCGGACTGCTCAGCGAGCCGGCGCCCGGCGACAGCTTCCCGGCGAGCGTGTCCAGCGAGCTGAGCATGGTTGGCCCAGTCAATGAGCGACCACCAGCAAGCCCACACCCAAAGCACGCACTCGCAACAGCATCCACCTCACAGCACCAACACCAACAATAACCACATGCGTTGAGCAGAGCACCCGGCGAGCCGACTGATCACGACTTTGATCACAACTGATCAAACCCTCTGCACGCGCACTTTGAACGCCGCACGTATCTTATCTTATCGGTGGTGCGCTTATCGCTCATTGCCTAACAGCGCTGCTGCTGCTGCTCAAAGTTATTCAGCGAAACGCCACAATTGACTTGTCCATCCGAGGCACGCGCACACACACAACGACACCCCCAACAACGAGGACACACGCGCACCTGATGAGAGTGATTACTGATGACAACCCAATGAGGATATGGCACAATGATAAGCCAGCTGCGACAATCCTGCGATTGTTGCTGTGTGCTGCTTGTTCTGGATGCAAACCCTATTCCCTCCTCAGAGGCAACCCTTCCCCGATGGAACATGTCCACGGGGTGCACGTGGTGCGTCCATCACGCACATGACGCACCAATTGCTGCAGTCATTGCAATAACTATCCTGTCTACGACGTGCACATGTTGAGCAACCCTTCATCCCCTGTAGACCCTGGATTCACCACGATCGTAGGCCATGAGACGTAGTTGAGCGCAGACTTCTTCAACCGCGCAGTGATCGCTAGCCGGATGGGTGAGCACATTGATTTGCGCGGCGCAAGGGTCGCGACGCCGGTCGCCGCCATCCCCTAAGCCGCCCGAATTGCGGGCAGTAGTCGCGAACGAGCGCGGTTCACATTATGCCGCCGCCGCCACATTCGCCGGCTGCCGTTATACTGCTGAGGGAAATGCCGCCTCGTGGCTGCCGACGCCGCCGTCGCGACGCCGACGCCGACGCCGACGCCGGCGTCGGCAGCTGCAATGGCGCGCGCGCACGTATAGACACATCATCATCATCAAGCCATTATTCATCAGCATCAAGAGAGAGAGGAGAGAGAGAGGAGAGTTCAAGGAAGCAATCAATGAATCAATCAATTATTCAATAAGTCAGTCAATCAATCAACCAGTCAGTCAATCAATCAAGATCTACACGGCCAAATGATGCGACTGCTAGTGGTGGCGGCTGTGGCAGCATAATCAACATTCGAATCAGTCGCCACCACCGCCCGCATGGGGTCGTAGGCGCTCATGCGTCAACATGCGTGCATTTTCCGAACGATGAGATCCTTCATTTTCCACCCCTTCATCCCTCTGCGCCTAGGTGGCATATGGCAGCCGAGGCAGCAATCCTAGCAAGCAACCAACCAGTAAATGACAACTGCAAATGGTATTATTTCACATGCTCCTTTGGCAGATGCAGTGGTGAGCAATCAGACTTGGATTTTCGTCTCCTGTGCCGCCCCCGACGACGCCGCCACCGTGAGACGTTGACACATTGCAATGGGAGCATAGATGCACACTCGTGGAAGCCTGAATGAAGAATGAGCTTATGTGGAACAGGGGAGGAAGGAGAACCCCAGGATGCATAGATGAAAGAGGTGGAACCGAATTTCAAGAGAGCAACAAAATTGTGATAATAATGGAGAACTGACAATCACTAATAAAAAGGAACATCCTCGGATCCCAGGAGGACCTAAGAGATGATGAGGATTGAATAAAACTGCATTCATAGCATCTTTGGCTATCTGCTACGCTCTGATGTACAAGGAAGTTAGTGCAGGTGAATTGCATCCGTTCTAGATATCCATTCGAGGACTAAAGGATAGAATAAAGGATTTGCAGGCAAAACAAAGCTCAACCGCATCTCGCCGGCTTTGCTGCCAAAGTTTTCGCCGCAGTAATCCGTATAGCCATTGCAAATTTCAGTTCAATCAATCATCAAACGCACTCCTAATCAATAATGAAATATGCGCTGAGAAAGTCAAACGTAGCCAAAAGCAGCAAAGCAACGCCAACCACAACATCAACACGAACAACAAACAACAACGACGATGACCGAAAGCCAACAAAATGCAGCTCTAATTCGGCGCTAATCCTCCATCTAAGTTTCCCGTTTAATTGAACTAATAGGAAAAGTTTTGACAAGTCAAAGAGAAGTCGGCGGAGAGTGGAGTGCGGAGTGCCCACAAAGAAAAAGAAACCCGCTGGACAACCTGCAGGCCGACGAACGAAATCTGCACGAGTTGGTGAAAAATACTTTTGCACTTTGCTGTTTTTTCTGGCATTTTATGCCACCCCATCTAGCGCCCTTGCGCCTCGACCAGAGAGTTATTGTGAGCGATATTTCATCGCGTTCGGTTTTACGCCGAATTGTAAAAGTTCATGCGCGACCCGATGATTTAGACGTTTCGCTGGGGTGCTGGCTAAAGCGGCCCTTGATCGGCGGGCGGCGGAAGCACGCCGGATCGAATGGGCGCCTGGCATGTTGCCCCGATCGCTGCAAAGTTTCGCTAAACTATGTTCGATATCGGATGTGGCATGCATTAGGTGTGTCCTGTAGTCTTAGCCCACCCCCGACTAGGATCACTACTCGCCACCAATAACGTCGTCGCCAACAGCTCTCCGGAAGCACATTAATGTAATAATACTCCGCAACCGAGTTGCACAGCGGTGCCAGTAGCGGCATCGCGCAACCGAGCAACCGGCGCCGGAAGTGATAAACCAGGTTTAACACATATGAGCGAACGTGACGCTGTCGTCTTCATCGTCGTCCTCTATTCCTACCAAGTTCACCGTCATCATCATTGCCACGTACGTAAAGGCTTTGCACTTCGTATCTGTAGTACTGCGTGAGAATCCCTGCCAACTGAGCGCTCAGGTTTTGTAGACGTTCTTAAATACTACCGGCCTCTCCCCACTATGACACTCTGCTGCCAGCATAGTGGGAGACAGAACGTGGCGCAATAATTTGGCATTGCGCTTCGTATCTGTAGCACTGCACGTGAGTCCCTGCCAACTGAGCGCGCAGGTTTTGTAGACGTTCTTAAATACTACCGGCCTCTCCCCACTATGACACTCTGCTGCCGGCTTAGTGGGAGCAGAACGTGGCGCAATAATTTACGCACAGTGCTAAGCATTGAGTGATACTTCTCGTTGACTCCCTAATAATTGCGCAACATATTGCAGCTATGCAATCACTTTTTCTCACTGCTATTCATCCGAAAATTAATTTACAATTAGTTTCAACGTCTCATTTTCCCAGTGGGAGCGGCAGTGGCCGAATTGAGGTGTTATCCTGAAAAGCGGATAGATTTGCATCTCAAATCGACTGCAGCTGCCGCTTTCATTCGCGATTGGCGCCAGATATTAAGTCCACAGCTCACGCCGGCCTCAACAACCACCCTCCAAACTCCTTGTGCCGTGTTTCAGACTTAAGTTTCCCCCATACGTTTGTTGTATGTGTTAATGGGCGAAATTGTGCAATATACGATCATGTGGCGAGATGCAACTTATCTTCTCATTTGCTGCATTTCAAGCAAGTAAAACCGCACCTAATGGCTAAATGTGAAATTATAAAGCCGCAAAGGGATATATTATTAAGATCAATAGAACAAATTGAAAACGGTAATGTCTGCCCAAGAATATATGGAAGCGAAAAATTGACTTGGTTTGCTGGGATATATTATTGTGTGCTAGGGTTTGTTGTTAAAGGACGAAAAAGTTATAATACACAGGCTGTGATTAAGTGATAATGAAGACATCACGCCTAGTGACCAATTGATTTTTGAGGAGCCAAATTTGTGCTATTCAGTGCATACTAAGATAACACATAATCAGAGAGCAGGCGCATAATCCCAGTCAATGTGCTCTTGTGTCATCCTCCCCATTGCCATGCAACTTTCCACAACAACAACAGCAGAAGTAACAAACTTGTGTTGAGGCAGACTGCGTTTGCAAACTTTTCGCAATCCATCGTCATCATCCTTCAACATTTTACTTCTTAGTCCTAATCTGCAAAAGGTTTGCGCCCGCAAAAAACTAATGAGTTTTCTGGCGAGCTTCTAACGGGCGTCCTGAAGAAATCACACCCGATTCCATCATGTCGCTGCCATGCCCATCTCGTTGCCATCGTCGTGGCTTGAGAATGGCGAAGAAGTGGAAGGGATAGAGCGCTATAGAGAGCGATAATAGGAAGCAACGAGAAAAAGAAAAGCAACAATTTTCAATTTGCTCGCATCCCTTAATTTCCGCGCCAATCCGCCAAACAGACTTTAAGTCTGAATCATTGCGCCAACTGGGGGCGCACAAAAGGAATGCCGGCAAGCCGCCCACCCCCGCGTCGGCGGCATGTAAGCGCGACGCGCACGGAAGGAAACTCATCCAAAAAGTGCACTTCATCCCCATGCCGCCGCCCAACCCTGCGCCCAACCAGCGTGAAGACGCAAGGTGAGCCAAACCGCCGCCGCCGCCGCCGCCCCCACAGTTGGCCATGTTTGTTCGCATGCATCCCCCAAGAGTCATTCGGCAAATGTGATTCTGTTAATGAACTCGCGCCCCTTCGGCTCTCTCGTTTTATCGCTATCAGCGTGCACACGACAGGGACGCACTGATAACATTGCCGCTGCTACGTAGGGCAAACACCGAAAATGAGGTAAAAAGGCGCGTGCTAAAAGCTTGTCCACGCTTCATTCCGCATCCCCTTTCCGATTGCCCGTATTTTCGCACTCGCATTGACCCAGCCAGCCATTTGCAAATACAATAATAGATTGCTTCAGCTTAGATCCGCACACGCAATCTTTGCTGGCCGTAATTAGCTCGTATGTATAATTAGCGCGCGTGCCGATTGCGTCATGGGCGCGATATTTACATGTGCTGCAGCGGGCAATTGAAAACACACTAGACGATCAGACGTCGTGTATTTTTACGCAATGTGTGACATTAAACATCGCAAAGGTCGTCCTTGCCTTCCCCGACTCTTCTTTGTGCTTACCAGGTGGGCGGGCACCACATGGACTGCAGGACTGCATCGCGACACCACTTTGCATGCAAATGCTACGCCGGAAAGTCATTTCCGGGCGACTGCCAACCATGCACATCTTTCTACTGCACTTTCCGGATTCCCAAATTCGCAATGTTCAAGCGTTTCCGGAGTGCGGCAAATATGGCAATGAAATCGTTACCATTTTCGAAACACATGTACACGCACCACATCCATTCGTAAACACAAGCCTTCAATGCTTGCACAGGATAATGCAGAGCCATTCCCGATTTTCTACTTGTATGTTCTACACGCAGGTTGCAAAGACTGAACGTGGAGGCATAGGACATACGTCTAACCACCATCATCTCAACTCGTGCCAAAATGCGGCTATTACTGCTACAAAATTGTTCGGAAGTTGGTTAACAGCGAGCCTTATATGCATATCATTGGATCGGTTATTACAACTGCTGACACATTTCGTAACTTGCGCTCAAAAATTCAAAGTTTAGCTGACGCCATGGCGCAAGGAAAAACGGCAACAAGGCCATAAAAGTAAATGCAACATTTTCTAGCGACACGTGCATTTCGCCATCGTAAAAAGCGCAGCATCAGGCCAAAAACAAAGTTTGCAGTATGATAAACAAGTGTGTTGAAATTGCCGCCCCGCTAGTGGATCCATCGCTCCGTTACGATTGCAAGCCCGAGTGCAACAATAATTTTCCTTCATACTCGGTTGCGATTGCCCGTTGATGAGTGACATAAAAAAAGTAAATGCTAAACGTTCGCACGCGTAAATATTTAGTGCAAGTGCGCTAATTAAATTGTGCACGCACGCTTTTTTCACAGTCGGCCATTACAAAGTTTCCAACATTGCCGCCCGCAGCGTTGCCAATGGCAAGCCAGTGAGATGTAACAACAGACGGCCAAGATTTAATCAGTGTGGTAACAGGTGGACGACAAACGAGGAAAGTGCAAGCACACCATAAAGCATCCAAAGATAAATATGATTATTTTAACGCCGGCTGCGGGTGGCGACGCTGAATTAAGGCACTGGGTGAAATAAACACGAAGCATCTGTGTGTCGGCCATTTATTATCGCCATTCGACGACAGCGCGCTATAAAAACGCAACAGCGCTCAAGTGAGCGCCGGCCACCCCCGGAGCGCGTCTTGACTTGCACGCGTAAAGTACATGTGCTGCATCCACAGTCGCATTGCAAAAAAGACCCTTCTATTAGCCCTCTTTATTAGAGAATCTTTATATTCTAATCACGATAAATTCATTACGTCATCAAAGTACTCTGATTCAAAACAGCTCGTAATCGAGCGGTAACATAGATGGCCCACAAGTCTTGTGACTTGGGTAGTTCTATCTTGCCTCCAAAACTAGTCTATAAAGGTACCTGGATATATATTGGTACCATTGTGTAATAAGATAATTGGAGAAGATGGGTTACCCTACTATGAGTGCAACGAAAGACAAGGATTTTACTTTATCGGATCTTGGGATAGGGTAGGCGGACAATATTGTCAATTGCCATAGTATGCAAAATTCTAAGCAACTTACATGCAACTATGGTGTGCGCTTCGAAAGATTCGTCGACCGGCATTGCCGAAAGGCGAAATCGTTAAATTCTCGATCGGAATACAGCCACGACGGTTGCTTGTACTTTGGTCGTCAAAGGAACAACAAAACCCTTCCAAGGATGTAAATCAATGCGAACCGTTGGCGTGTCGTTCAAACACAAATCTTCCTTATCAAATTGCGAACGTGAATTCTAGCTATTGCTATGGAAAAGATGCTATTCCATCCAATAATTCAAAACTGCAAAAAAATGATATATCACTCTCTATTTCTGCTCCTACATCAACATCAGACTCCTGGGCCATCTACGTTACCGCTAGACTACCTAGCGATTATAGGGTATATTGCGTAATCATTGCGGAACGATTCTCGGTGATTGCGTAATAGTTGTGGAACGATTATCGGCGATGACGTAATAGTTGCGAAAATGATAGATGATAGATGATCGTAAATGAATAATGAAAGCACCCTCCCAAGACTTAATGTCACTCTAGTAAGGAAGGGAAGCAGAGAGGAAATATAGAGGCTATCAATGGTGTTATACGAGAGTAATTCGCCGTTAAAGTCGATAGAAGTGGCGATTCATTAAGCTCACTCATACGTTCGACTCTACGCTGGCAAATATTGTTGAAAATTAACGTTTATCTAGCCGTAAACGTTGTTGCCATTAAACGCTATAAATATTATTCTTTATTATTGCTTCTGCCAGCCGGCGCAACATCTTTTGCGAGCTGTGATGAAGCGGTGAACACTAAATGGGCACCATTTCGACATAATTAACTTCATACAGCCGTAAATATTGCAGTTTCAATCGCGCTTATGATCACCCTTAATAATTGAGCTGCACAGAATGTCATCTACCACCAGCGTCAACAATTTCGTTACTTAGCATCAATTTTGCAAGTGGCCGAAATCGTTGCAAACATAAGAATAATAAGCATACACCCTGCAATCTATAATTGAAATTAATAAAGATTAGTTGCGTCAGAATCGCGTACAAACCGCAGAGACAATTCAATTACTGCTGACCGCCCTTCGGCAGTTCGCTACAGCACCCGCAGCCACTCACACGTGTCACAATGCGGATGCGGCAAGAGTTGCCGGCCATCCGGAAAGTGATTGATCGCTGCGGCCGTACGGAGCCACTGTCATACTGCATTATTATCACTCAAGGGCTGTTGCTGCGGTGGCGGCGGCGTTAATTGTCGCGCAGAGTCAGCTGCGTTCATGCTTGTGATGCTGCAGCAGCCGCCACCCATCAATCCCTATCCCATCATCATCATTATCATCATCGCAGCTGATGGAGCTGCATCAGACAGGCATGTAATCCATTCATCCAATGGACCAATTAGTGCAATACGTCCGTAATACGCAAAACGCATATCTAAGCACCCCCAGTCCATCACCATTCCAACCCTTCGGAGACCCATCAACGCAATGTGTCTCACGAGATTCCAATTAGAGGCAATAGTCACACGTTCATTGACAATCAAATGCGATAATGATGTCACATTTCACTGGACATCATTAGTCATCTAGGGAGAATCAACACCTTGCCCAACCTACTGGTTGTTATTCAAAGAAAGCAAGTCAGAGTTGTTTGCATCTTTTCAAGGGCCTCGCTGGTCTAAGATTGTTAAAGGCAGGCTTAGTTGTAGTATGATAATATATCCTATTCACCTATCATCTATCAGTAGAGATGAGGAAGTTGTGAATGGTTCCCCTATACCTCGTACCTCACTATAAAATACCGTTCCAAAGCCAAGAAATCACAAGGAAAATTGCAACTTCAAAATAGGTAATGCGCCAATAAATTATTATTATTCAATGGATGCGAAGAGGAGTTATGTGGTTGAGAAACAAAAAGTACTGCGTTAATTAAAGCTGCACCCTCTCGACCCACAGAGAGCAAACAGGGACGAACCGACAATGGAAAAATACACAATATGATTGTCCGCACTTATCTCCTAATGTTCAATGTGTGCAGCCACAATTTGCATCAATCTGAAGGAGCCTCAGAGCTGAGCTTAGATGCGATATCTTTGTCGACGAGTTAGAGGACCAACTTACCTATTTACGTGTTTAGACTGGGGCAGGCGTTTGCATTAGTGACATTTGCATAAACTAAACATCAACGGCAACTCGTGATGTTAGCGGGTGAGGGATACGAATGGAGCAGATTGAGGTAACGTTCTCACCTGGAACGCATTCAGGAGGCAGTAAGCAATGGGTCGGGGAAAGCAAGCGTGGATTATACTGGTCGAATGCGTTACCTGAGATTCTGGGACGGAGGTGGCGGAGGCAACAGAAACATGTAAGGTTCGTCCATGTAGCCCTCTTGATATCCTTCCGAGTAGATATCGCCAATGCGATCGTCCCACATTACGAAATAGTCGTGGTACATATTGCGGTGTCAAGGTTGATTTGTGACTTCTGTTTGCGGGTGGTGCGTAGGGATGTAAGTCTTGTGGTTTCGTAACGTTGTTGTTGTCCAGTGTCGGATTACACCGCTAGTTACTGATCGAGTTAATCACACATCCTACGTTACAAATCGCATGGATGACAGCAATTAAACGAGGCGTTGGGCTGTAACACTGAAAATTTTCCGACACATACTCCGAAATAAAATAAAAACACAAATTTCGAGGACTTCAACTAAAATTTGTCATTGTGTACGAGCAGCCGAAAAAACACTCAAAAGTTTGAAGGGCGTGATGTTGTTTCAAAGTTGATTTGATTCCAAATCCATGCCGAGTCATTACGAACAAAAATGAAGGGTCTCATGTCATACAATACGCAAATAAACGCAGTTGCAGGAATAAATTAAGTAGAAATGAGAATATATTATTCAAGATCTGTTTACTATATTCACAGCGTGCTAATTAATGATTTATCTAATTGGCACGAATGAAATGATCGTCAATTGGGTTATTTCAGACAACAACTCAATCTAGTGCAATATTGGCTGAAATTGTGATTTGGTTTCATTCCCATTTTGCATACGTGGAATTCAACGTGGAGATCGATATTTCCATGCAGTCTTTAATGGAAAATGATGGTTTTTGCGCTATAACTTTGGAATCATGAGGTTTTCGCAATATTTATTTGAGTTGTCATTCTCCCAGGAGTACACTAAACTTTTCCAATATTGTATTTAAATCGATTTGTTTGTATTTTAGGAGTAAATCAAGGACACACAGCAGAGACGGAGTATGTATTGAATTATTAAATCGCTTCATAGAGTATGAATGATAGCATTCAAGTAATTTATTCGGAGCAAGGTTTGCATGTATTGAACTTAATCGAGTTTATTATTTTTTCCTATAAATCTATTCCAGAATGAAATTAGAATGTATAGAGTTATCAAGCGAGCAACCTTTCTATGAACTAATCTAATTACTATACGCTCGACATGACCTTTGCCAATTGTAACTGTATTTTAAAGACCATTCCGAACGATTCTATAAAAAGAATTCGTAAGCAAAAGTATAACGTATCAATATTTACAGTACGATTTTCAAATTTCATTCATTTTATCTCGCATTATTTACAGTCGTATTCGAACCATCTGCGTATCGAGTTCCCGTTCAAATTAGATTGCACTATTATTGTGAAATAGTATAGCATAAACACACATAACATAAAATTCTCAGAATTCTGAAACTGAAAATACCTCATTTTCAATTTACTCTTATTATTTCTCCACATAAAAACAGTGAATTTACAGATTTATCATAGTGAACTCATTCATTAACCAACACCAGAAGGAATATGCCTCATTTAAGCAACATAACATAACCGCTCGGTAGCCGAGTGGTAACGCAGTTCGCCCAAGGATGGCCCACGAGTCTAGTGACTTGAGTTCAATCCCTGGCAGTGCGATACCCTTTACTACCGAGCGGCCAGTAGAAAGAGGACAGTACTACATCCAAAATGGCAGATGTTATTGTAGTACGCTCCTCTACGATTCCCCATCCCATCCTAGATTCCCTCCCAAAACTAAAAGGATACAAGGAGGATAGTAGAGCCCTCCAACAACCAACCAACCAACCAACATGAACATGACTTGTGTATCCGTTATCCTAAAAACAAAGGAGCGAATAAAATATTGAATCTGCCCCAGTTTTATTCGAGCTCACCTGTAATTGGCAGTAATTATGCGTCGGGTTTGTGAAACGGACTCAACGCTCAAAGTAATCACGAGTTGAAAACCCGCGACTGTTAATAATTTATATAAGAATGACTCGCAACGTCCATCAACTTATATCACGCAACTTGTCGGCCGTTGGTCATCTAGAGGCACAAAGCCAAGATATTGATTCGGCTCAATAATTCATCTGCGAGTAATTACATTCGAATTGATTTTTCGCCCGCCATGAAGCATCAGTCATACCATACCACCGACCAGCCACAATCGATGGGAATTGAGGACGCAGTCCCCAGGACTAGCAGTCATGAAACTCGACGGCCACACAAAGGCAAATGATTGGCCAATTGATGGCTTTACGTGAGACCTAATGAAATGATGTAGACGTAATTGTCGAGTGCGCACTTCGACATCAAATAGATGCATTCATTAGGTAGAATGCTAAGCAAGAAGCAAACACCTTGCATCGTCCTTTGTGGCGAAGTTTTCAGAGAAATTGTTTGTACTTGCCGGAGGGTAAAGTGCGGCTGTTTACAGCTGCCTACGTTGCTGCCCAATATCCAAGGAGTTTGCCGAAGATATTTGGCCACTGGAGGTGGACATAAATACGGCATAATGGCGTGCAAGATGGCAGGGGGGCTGGATTAGTAACTTCAGAAGTAACCACGTAACCACTTAATCCGTAAGGGTCAGGACGTAAAGCGACGTCGGCTGAGACGGCGGGAACATTTCACAACGCCCTTACGCCTGTCTACTACTGTCCTGCCCGGCCAATCTGCCGTACAAACTTTGCATCCAACTATCGCTACAATTCTTCCTAATCGTCTTTGAGGTTTTGGATTCCACTGTTATATGAGATGATCATTCTACATATTTTAGACACAGGTGGAAGACAAAGGGTTATAACTATACTAAAGGGAATTATAGAACAGTTTTTTGACTAGAAATTGAAGGTCTTGCTGGGGATTGAACTCTATACTTCCAGCTCATGTACCACGCATCAAGACCGTTAGACTATCAAGGCATGGCATTTAAAGTGGTTGTGGTTGGATATCTATTGTACAATAATAAGCACCGATTTATTAGAGATTGTATAAATATTCTGAAATTGAATTTCCAGTATATGTAGTGGAAACAATATGCAATAATATTAAGCTATAACGTGTGAAGACGTGGGCATTGTCGAAAAGTTATATCATTCGGCGGAAATATGTTTTCCCGTACCTGTTCTTTGAGCCTGTATGGTTGTGGCAGTGAAATGACAGACGGGCATACATTCGGGACGCATGTATTCGGCATGTTGGCCAAATTAAATTATCAATAATGCACGACAAACAAGTCGTATCCATTTCGGATGCATAGAACGGGCGCATCACCAGGCTGAGCTCGTAAAACCGGTAAAACCTCCGCTTTTATGATCGCCCATCGCGAACGCGTCGCGACGCCACCAACATTGCGAAGCATTCGACGCCAGCTTTCGCTAGCCCTAGCCGCCCCACCCGCTAAGCTGATAACAAAGAAGCAACTGCCACAGAAATGCCCTCCACAGACAATGAATTTCCTGGTTTCGCTGCGACGAGAGGAAAATCGAAGTAGACAGATAAGGTACAATAAGAGTGAGCATCGCAAGTTTCAATTGCGCACGTATTGTTGGTGGCAGCACTGAGGAACAATGGCTCGCGCATGATGGCGGCCCACGGAAGGGCTACGATGGCATCGGCGTCGAATCAATTATCATCCACATGCATATGTGATAATTCGCCCAGCTGTAATGCGACGTATTCAAATTTATTAGAATTGCTTGCACCCTGTCACTGCATTCATAACTGCTCCAGTTGTAACTGCGTGGTTTGCTCTGTTTATGAATTTCGAATCGGATTTGCGAATGATTACACTGCGACTTTCTAAATGTGAGCGCTTAGGCGAAGACTGATTAGGAGGAATAATCTCAACACAATCAGGCCACCTAAAAATTTCATGAAACGACGATAACGAAGATATTGGATAGACACGACTGGGTTCTATATCCTATGTAGAAATGAGCCATCAGCATATGGATTCCACTCATCGCACGACGTTGATCAATATTTGTTTGATATCTTCGTCATATTCAGTGGTGGGCAGCTGGTGGCCAAGTGATGAAATATGAAAAGCGCCAGCTTGTGTATCAATCGAACTCGATCGACATCGTCATGGCGACGTGGGGTCGAACGGAATTATTCATTCGCAGCAAGCAAGACGCAGATGGCGCGGCAATTGCAGAACGCGCTTTTCTAATTGCGAATCATAAATGCTGCCAATTTCAACTCGATTCAATGCCAGAATGCAAGCGAACATTTTCCTCTCCCTGTAGTGCAGTCGATGGCATAATGAATAAGTGAAGCAATTCGTCGACGAGTGCTGTTGATTCACCACGTGAACGAAAACACGCTTGGCTTGCATTAATGCACAAGATATTCCAATTAGGCAGCCATATGCTTGTTTTTTGCTTGACTGCCTTCTTTGTTTTGCATAATTTCGTGGCGAAACGAGCAAACGACTCGATATTTCCCATTTATTGCCAATTACAACTAGATATGGCTTCATCTACATCAAGCAAACAAAGCTTGAGTAGCACAGTTTAACTAACTCTGACAACTAGCTTGGCAGTCTAGCAGTGTAGATGCGTGCTTACCATACGGATAGTCTAGCGTTCAATCCCCAGAACTAGTAGATATTTTCACAACAGTTAAATATGCATAACATAACTGATAAAATAATATTATATGAATAATGTATGTTCAAGTAATATGAAGTATAATAACAATAACATTGCTAAATGGGGTGTTAGGTAAAATAAATGAAAAAGCGAAACATAAATGTCGAGAAGTTCGTCTCAAACTTAAGATGATTCTCAATTGTAATTCTAGATCTGATTCAATCCCGCTGGCCGAGAATAATATTGCTGAAAGCGATTTTAGGCTATCGTGATTATATTCAGAGCAAACTTAAAATTGTCATTCAACAATTGGGCGTTCCTTTCCCAAGAAAATCAGCAATTGAAAAGAATTGCAAGGTATTGCATGCACGAAGAGTTTCCTCCATCACCTTGCAGCGTGGTTTTAAATTGAGTTTTCTTCCGGACTATGGCAGAATCATCGCTTATTGTACGACACGACTGTACGAAGTTATCCCCTCAACTCGAAACAAAAGAATGATAAACTAGATGCAGGGAAAGTGCCCGTGTTGCCAAACTTCATCCACCCTAGATGCTACGTTCTCCCTGTTCAATTTCTTTTCGCTATGTCGCCAATACAACAATACAAGGCGCACATGGGTTGTTTTAAAAATCGAAAAATATCGCCGGTAGCGAAATGAATGGTAACCCAGGCGTGGGTTGTGGTAGTGGCGAAGGCAGTTTCAGAGTGTTGCTAATAATTTCCCTATATTATTCATAGAAGTGTACAAAGAGGGTTGATTCCCGCACATTAATTATTCAACGATTTGATAGGCTAGGTGTCGTCGCTTATATGTCGTACACATCAAATATTTAACGCAGTTTCGACATTAATGCAAAACCAATTCAAATGTTTTGCCCGCTTATTATTCATGCTGCGGTAAAATAACGTTCATATTAATATTTCAATATTGTTCACCACTGCGAAAGCTTGCGCCAAACGCTTATTCAATATTAATAATTACACTGCATTTGAATACATTTGCATTTCGCGAAATCTGGCCCGCTGGCGACAGTTTCGGAACTCACATTTTACGTCCCAAGTTCTAAGCTAGAATTAAATTGCTTGTTACTATCCATTCAGACCTAATGGTACATCTGGACTCCAATTGAAATCAATATTCCTATTAAAAGCTCCAATACTATTCCTATAATGGTCCAGATTTTGAATCTTGTGCCCAAGATTCCGAAAGGCATTTCTGTCCAGTAATACATCGTAAATTAATTCTATTCAAATATGGACGATAGAATTATGAGCACATATATGGAATGGGCGAGGCATCTGGAATGTGAAAGTGGCCCTATTTCAACATGGATCCGTCCATGCATCACACGTGGATTTTCACATGTGGCTGAAGAACGAGATGAAGGGCAGCTCAATTTCACTTCTTTCCGCCGAAGAAGCGCCATCCTCATGCATAGCCTTTATTCGCAATGCCACCGGACGGCATTTATTCTTGCGAAATGCGAGCGTTGGATTTTATGGCTTTGTTGAACGATAATGGAAATGGGCGCATTTGAACGAGTGGCAGCAGGACATTCGCTGTCGGTTCAATATGGCGGCCATTATTCTTCGCCACGTCAACGCATGATCGGGCGATTTGCAAGGCGGATCTCTGGAAAAAGATGCATGGGGCTGCTGCATCTGTGCATTCTTCTCGAAGCGTTTATCCGGCGGTCACGATAAGAGCATTCCGTTGCCACCAATAGAATTTCATTTAACCTGTCATATTATTATCTTGCACTGCCTTGACCAACAAATTGCATTTGCGTATTCAAATTGCAAATTTAATTAGCCGTTAATGCCTGCTATGGTGACAGCTGGACCTTGACATTTAATTGCTTTCATAAAATGTTTAGATAACATTAACAGAAATTGAAAATTGTAGACAGACGACCGACGACTGGCTGGCTCACTCGACGAGAATGCAATTGATGATTGTATTAATTGCTAGTGTAGTGGACAATTAATCATGTTCAATTCGAATGTGGAACTCAGGACAGTATCAGCGATTCATTCACGCATGACCACGATAACGACATATCGAGTACAAAATAAGCAATCTTACAATTTGCCTCATTTCTACTACTTTTGTTTACATATTTTACAATTACTTTTGCAATGCTTTCGCGACAAAGTGCAGTAGAAACTAAAGGTTAACATATTTAACGGCGCTGTTGATTTTCAACAATTTCCGCCACTAGAAGCCCTATCGGCTATTGTCCCTGTTGCACGTATAAGTAGGGTCTTCATTGGACAATTACCGACTGTAGACATATCCCAGCATATCCCAGCCTCGTCCAATTTGCACGAGCAAGTAGTTCGGGTACAGGACATGCTGACGCGCAGGCAGGAGAGGAAAGGAAGGATGAGCATGAGCATTGAATAATTTATCAGCGGTCTTGTACTCATAAGGCATATAAAGTTGAAGATTAGAAGAACGGGCGGAACTGGAGCCGCAAATGGAGTTTAATGAGTCGACATAAACAGTTCTGTATGCGTCCAAAACTTCCATTTTTCTTCTTTATTCCTTGATGTTACCTCGTAAAGCCTCGAAACAACGCACTTACAGGATCAAGATGCCGCCGAGAAACTTCCGAAGGATGGAAGTGACTTGAACAATCTCAAAAATATTTACTTACTGTATTCTTTACACTTCTATAAATGTCCGAAACTTATAGTAGGCATTTGTAAACAATTAATAGCAGGACAATAGAGAAATTACATTGTTGGCGTAAATACGCATCTAAATTATGATTTTCGCGCAATTAATGGCCGTAACGATGAAATTTCTATATTTCAGATTCGTTATGGGTACAAAACGGAAACAATTAACAAGTAAAAGGCTTCCTGTGTAGATTATCGTAAATTTATACTCAACATTAATCATTTACATTCACATGCTTTTATTGCAGAGAACTGCTTATAGGAGAAGGATCTAGACTTGTGAATAATAAGAAATGGGCACAGAAATGGGCAAGAGACTGTAATTAATGTGAAAATGATATCAGGATATAAAAGTGTATGAAATCAATGTGATTACACACCAATCCAGATCGCTAACGAAGTAGCGCAATAGCGCATAATTAAGGGGCAGACGTATCAATTTTTCGAATTAATGAGGGGGTGGATATAACCGGTTCGTCCAGGGACTGCTTTGTTATATTTCGCAACCAATCCATGTAAAATGGTTGTTTGTTCATTGAGCCCTTCATGAAAACGTGTGCGTGACACATGAACGCATTTATCATGCGTTTATTTATGCTTAGTTCACGTTCGAAAATGGTGCGACATTGCTGCAATGTATATATGACCTAATAGAATCGGTGGGCAGCCACCAACCACTCGGCCTCCAACGCAAATGTTGATCGGCATAGCATCATGTTCATTGTTCGATATTTATCAACGTAAAAATTCTACGCCATGACTTTTATGCGCTTTATAAATTTAATGCCTTTTTACTGCGCAATGCATCATCACATGTTGCAATCATTTTTCCATGTTAAAATGTTTGGATGCGCAAATTCGATTCATTTATATTTCAAATTTTTAATGGTTTCACTTAGCGGATTCGGTAAAAATAAAAGTTGCAAAAGTGCGCAATATAAATTCGCTAGCAACATATTGACATATACACGCATTTCCGGCATTGTTTCGCGAGGATGCGCGCCACCCAGCAGCAGTATTGAATTTCCATGCGATGTCCGGTTCATCGTCGAAAAACAGCGGGCGTAATGGGTTTTTCTATGATAAATCTGCAGCATCCAGCACATTGGATGCGAATCACCACACACTCAATTCTCCAAGGTACTCGGCGGCGGCGAAATGCGAAATGTCGGCTAGAGTTCGATGCCAACAAAATGCGCTTTTATTTCCGTATTCATGCATTCCGAATGAAGACCGCACAGCATCCTGATCGCGTCGATTTTCCATCTTCCCGACGGCCACCATCAAATACACTCGTGCGAAATTGTTGCTGAATAAGGAATGCTCTTTGAATGAAAGTTCACCAAGTGTGCCAACGCCAGTTGCCTGCTTCCTTTCCGCCTCCTGACATTTGACAAAAAAGAGTCCTAGTTACTTTTCCCCCGGCAATTCCCCCGAAATTGTCTTCATTATTGCAATAAGTTTCCCACTCGCAAGTGCCAAAATTGCGGCATGCAGATTCGTGTCCTCTTTGTTAGCCAAAGCTTGTATTTCCGAGAAGGACGAAAGGAAAATTGCAGAAGCGAAGTAATGGAAAAATATAATTGAGGAGGCACTTTAGTTTTGGCCTTCTTTTACGCCGGATTGCATGTTGTCACTCTCCTTGTTGTCCATGAGCCTACGACTATGGCAAGCTCGTACTGGTTAACACTCCTCTCCAAATCCGGGGGCGATAAATTGACCGAGGGCGGCGAAAAACCTACGGACGTATATTGCGCCCTTTTCTTATGTGAAAACTTTGTGTAATAAAAGCGAAATTAGCATCCAGGGAATTTGGCGTCGCACGCAATCGCCTCGCATCTGGCTCCCTGGACCGGAAATCTTAGGCGGAGGTCTATGTCGCCTGGTTCACTTTGATTATGTCCACGTGTCACGCCGCAATAAGTTGGAAAATCGCGGCGAGCAAAAAAGGAAAACACATAAATTACGCTTTATCCGCTGCTAAGCCGGTTACACGAAAACATAACCGTTTATTATGCGCTCCCAATCGGCGCTCCGCTTCCGGTTAGCGAGCAGCAGCTTTCGGGATGACATTGGCAAAGTGTCGGGATATTTGCGCCATGCGAAAAGGCGCTTTAAGCATTCTTTAATTGACGGATTGCACGGGAGGCTCCATCCCGTTTACCGGCAACGCGAAAACAGGCGAAACTCGGACCACTCTGGATGGATGAATATGCAAGAGTTTCGGCTAGCGCTGGCAGGGTCGTAGGGGGCGCGTCCGTATGTACACG
Organism: Labidoglobus nevermanni; assembly: GCA_025447835.1. NCBI lineage: Eukaryota > Metazoa > Arthropoda > Insecta > Coleoptera > Staphylinidae > Labidoglobus > Labidoglobus nevermanni. The sequence continues at coordinate 2,106 of JAOEHK010019810.1, read as the reverse complement.
TACGTTCATTAAAGAGATTTACGATTGCGAAGTGCACTCGGTTATTTGGTTTCGCACTGCGGCCCCCATTCTTGTGGTGCAGCGGAGGCGCACGAAATAGGAAGCTATGAGTGGACCCAGTCCGGGACTTCAGGACCGCGACTTTATGTCTTTTCTCGTGAATAATGGCGTTTCTGTTTGCACACAACGTGTCAAATATTGACTTCGTTTTCCGTGGGAAATTGAAACTTCCAAGCTACCTCATGATTACGAATAACGTCAATGTCAACAAATTGCAAACGCGATGCCTATGAGAATATCTAAATATCTAGAGCAGTGTTTCCGAAACCTTTTTACCTCGTATACCACTCTACCACTCACTTGTTCGTTTTCATAGATCCTTTAATGTCGAATTTTGGAAATTTATTCGATGTGTTAACAGCGGACAAACATACCCGAGGTTGCGGCCCTTATGGTTATCTGTGGCGTTATTTTAATTACTACTAAGTGACGAACAAGCACGGGGAATACCCATCTTCGAGTGACGGGACCTAGGGTACCTTCCACCCTTGATCTGTCATTAGCTTTACTCTTACGTAATCCTCCTAGTTCTTGTTTCGATCTCGTGGACCCCCTGCAAGTCGAAATCGATCCCTAGGGGTCTCCACTTTAGGAATCACTGATACAAAGGAAAGGATAATTACTAATTACTCTTCTGGTGATGAACACCGCAGTCAGAGACTCAAACGACATAATTAGATTACCATCATCGATAATAATGAAAGAATTAAACTGAAACACACTTCAAGTCGTAGAAAATCGCAGAGGGATTTGCGAATGTCGAAGGATAATTCAATTAGATTGATTGGAACTGTTCCAAAGAGACCAAATTGATAGTCAGCAATTAAGGTCCGATTCGATGTCGCATTAGTTGCGAATCGATCTTGATATTCGTAGTAAAATCTCTGATTTCAAGTACGCAGAAAGGTAGTACAATTAGAAGCAGTTGTCGGCCATCTTGTGACCCTCGAAAAGATGCGCACGTGATTGAAATATCCTTTAAAATCGAGTGTGGCCGAATGGGAATGTGTCGATTGCATGGAGCGTGCCGAAGGATCCTGCGACATTCTATTTAGGGCTACAACGTCGCCATTGATTTTACATCCACTGCGCACATAAAACGAGATCCTTTCCAGCCATTTACACTTCGGCTAACAAATCTGATAGCGCCACGTAATAGTCCATCCTGTGCTCCCTAGCAGTAGCTTGGCTTCCATTCACACGTGAATTCGTTCTGCTGCCTGCGTCCGTCCGGCGCCATTTCGGAGTCGACGGGACGTGTTTGCTCCTATCGAAGATAATTTCATCCGCAGGATGTTGTTGTTTGTAAGATGAAATAACATCCCCCATCTTGCTGGGCGTACATGGCGTAGCTATTGATTGCGAGCGTACGCGTTGAAAGCGTAATTATTTTAATTGCGCTTCCTCGGACGAGAGCTCCCGAGACGCCCCAAGTCGATTGAAAGCTCCACTTCCACGTAGCACATCGTCGCTCGTCCTCCAGCTGGTGATTCCGAACTTCGCACGACTTCCCGCTGCACGTCACCACACTGCGATGTGAACAAGGATCGAAGTGTGACGATAAGGAGCGACAATGCCGGCTGCCACCTAAATTATTAAGCGCGAAATGGGAACGACTTAAGTTCGAACACCTGCTCCCTTCGCATTGTGCGAATTCCCCGAGGATTCTGCCAGGACTGAACTTAGAACGCTCCTCCAACCATACCCGCTCCTATCTATACTTTTCCATATGACCTCACATAGTTTAGTTATGGAAGTGGGCTGATTGCCACAAAATTACGATCAACTGACCAGTCTGATGACCTGTGACGAGCAGACCAAGATTGCGAAGGCGTCACAAGTGACTTTCAAGTTTTCAATCAATTTGTGCTTGCGCCAGATCTCCTTAGAGCAGAGGTCGGCAACGATTTTTATGAAAAGGGCGCCATACTACATTAAAAATTCTTGGCGGGCGCCAAATATTCCATATATACACACAGACGAACACACGACAGACAGGACATTCATTTTAAGCGAATTTTGCGCTCCAACTAAATGAAATTACGT
>JAOEHK010019809.1:0-59954 GCA_025447835.1 Labidoglobus nevermanni | reverse complement strand
GAGTTTGTCACGAATTAGAGCGAGAGGGGCGATTCCGAATTCACGGAAAATAGCGCGGTTTCTGATGTACCAAGGTGTATTGACGATGTACCTCAGAGTGCGGTGGTCGGCCCCCGTGACGGCTTTGAGTCGCCAGGGCTTTCAATAATTTGACACATGGAAATGGGATGAAAACTCGGCGATGACGTCATAGCAAATCTCGATGACCAGAGATATCGTCATCGCCGAGTTTCCATCCGATTATCATGTGGCATATATAAAATTAAAGGGGAAAAAATATCCTATCCAATAGTATCAATTAGTTTCTTATCGGTCAATTAGGTTACGAGATAATTGAGGAAATCATTATCTCTTAAAGGGATCATCCGATTGCCACGAGTCATATATCAAATTAAAGAGAAAAAAATATCCTATCCAATGGTGTCAATTAATTTCTTATCGGTCAATTAGGTTACGAGATAATTGAGGAAATCATTATCTCATAAAGTGTTCATCCGATTGCCACGAGTCATATATCAAATTAAAGAGAAGAGAATATCCTATCTAATGGTATCAATTAGTTTCTTATCGGTTAATTAGGTAACGAGATAATTGACGAAATTTATATCTCGAGAATAGTTCATCCGATTGTCACGTGTCATATATCAAATTAAAGAGAAAAAAATATCCTTTCGAATGAGCCTAAGCACGGCCAGATCGGTTGAGAAATAGAAAATTTTAGTGAATTATTTCAAATGGCGCCATCTAACGTGAGGTAGCTCTGACTAATTTTCTAATTTAATTACAGAATTCATAAGAATATTGAATTGCTGCCACCGGATAAATACGATTGTTACCTTTGAGATGGCGCCACGCAGTCTAACCGCTGAAATATTAACTTGAAATACAACTCTCTTCGTCGGATTCTCAAGTGTCATATATGAAATTAAAGGGGTAAAAATATTCTATCCAATGATATCAATTAGGTTCTTATCGGTCAATTAGGTTACGAGATAATTGAGGAAATCTTTATCTCGTAAAGGGTTCATCCGATTGTCACGTGTCATACATCAAATTAAAGAGAAAAAAATATCCTATTCAATGGTATCAATTAGTTTCTTATCGGTCAATTAGGTTAGGAGATAATTGCGGAAATCATTATCTCTTAAAGGGTTCATCCGATTGCCACGTGTCATATATCAAATTAAAGAGAAAAAAATATCCTATCCAATGGTATCAATTAGTTTCTTATCGGTCTATTAGGTTACGAGATAATTGAGGAAATCATTATCTCGTGAAGGGTTCATCCGATTATCACGTCTCATATATTAAATTAAAGGCAAAGAAATATGCTTTCGAATGGTGTTAAATAATTTCTTATCGGTTAATTAGGTTACGAGAAATGAATGAATAATTTCCGCACTTGCGATGACGTTTCGCCGAGTTTCTTTGAGGAGGAGGGACAAGGAATAATAAACGATTCTTGTTACAGAACATATTTGTACTGTACCTACGAAAAGAATTGCTCAAGCTTAACCACAAAAGCGGTAAATTATGGAAACTTCATCGCAGTGCCCCATTTGTGAACGAAGCTACCCCAATAATAAAATCGAAGTTCATGTTGATCGTTGCATATTTTTGAACTCAAAGGACGAACATGGGCGGAATCAAGAAGCGAAAAAAGCAAAATTAGAATCCACTAGTGCACGCGTTTCCATTGGGAAACCTTCGAGTTTGCTTGAGAGTAAGGCCTTCACAAATCACTCTACATAATCATCTCTACTTGACATCATCTTTGCCTGAAGGTGCTACGTGCGAAAAACCAAACAACTTCAAGACCCCACTTGCCAAACAAGTGGAACCGAAGACTTTCAGCGATTTCTTTGGACAGGACAAAGTCCTTGGCGAAGATTCGGTGCTTCGGCAAATGCTCGAGAAGAACGAAATTCCTAACATGATAATGTGGGGTCCTCCAGGCTGCGGCAAAACAGCCTTAGCTGCCATCATCAAAGAGAAATGCAAAGCAAATCCAATGAAACTTTGCTTTCAAAGTCTTTGCGCTGCCAACTGCGGCGTGAAGGATGTCGAAAAGGTGGTAAATGAAGCCAAGTTGCAGACGAAATTCGGAAAGCAAACCGTTCTCTTTATGGACGAAATCCACAGATTTAATAAACGGCAGCAAGATGTGTTTCTTACGCACGTCGAGGTTGGCGAAATCATCCTACTCGGGGCCACAACCGAAAACCCCTCGTTTTCCATTAACAGCGCCTTGCTCAGCCGTTGTCGAGTCATTGTGATGGAGAAATTAGACTGCGACAGCATGCTGAAAGTCCTACAGAAAGCCAGTAATCGAATGAGCATCAACGTTGTCACAGCCACCACATTGCCCGAAGAGGAAGGCGCTTCGAACTTGTGCATAGAAGAGGATGCCCTGAAATGGATAGCAGACACGTGCGATGGAGATGCAAGAATCGCTTTGGGAAATCTTCAACTACTTCTGCAGCAACAGTTAGCGCTGAAGCAGCGAGGCGTAGTCACTGCGGAGGACATTAAGGACGGCATTAAAAAGTCGCATTTGCTCTACGATCGGCGAGGCGAGGAGCACTACAACATCATCTCCGCAATGCACAAGTCCATCCGCGGATCGGACGCCAACGCAGCGCTGTACTGGACCACGAGGATGATCGTCTCCGGAGAAGACCCACGCTTCATTGCTCGCCGTCTGGTGCGGGCAGCCAGCGAGGACATTGGCAATGCCGACCCCACGGCCTTGCAACTCGCTGTATCAACCATGCATGGCTGCCAACTCATCGGCATGCCAGAGGCAGACGTTCTGCTTGCCCAATGTGCCATTTACCTCGCCAGAGCCCCCAAGTCGAGGGAGGCGGATACTGCATTAGCTGCAGCCAAGAGGCTCATTTGCGATTGCCAGGGACTGCAGCCGCCTGTTCCCATGCATATTCGGAACGCTCCAACAAAACTTATGAAAGAATTGGGTACGAAATCGTAAATACGTGCTCAATTTAATCTATCTATTGCAATTTATTGCAACAAATTCGTATATTTGTGCGCAGGATATGGAAAATTACAAGTCGGAACGAAGGCGTCGTTCATGCCCCAAGGATTGGAACACACGAACTTCTTTAGATAAATTTAACAATCACCTTTTCCCAAATTAATGAACGAGAAAATGTTGATCCTAATTCTTGATGATTTGTAGCCGCATGGAAACGCAGCTAAGTAGTCCCAACACAAACCTATTGCAGGCATACAATTTGGCAATGGTCAACCCCAATCTACTTCCACAGTTTGCATCAAACGGAATTCTTTATATAAAAAAGTAAATTTAAAACAATTCCACTACATTGACTAACCCTATCGTTTAAAATCAAATCATACGTCGAGTTGCAGAGCTAAATGAGCTTCAATTGTTCACTTCCGAGTGCGTGCGTTAATATCTCTCACCAACATTGAATTCAAACATTCACGTAATTGAAATCTACGTTTTTCGGTTACATTTCGGTTCACAGTGACACACAATTCAGTGTGAACTAAATTACAATTAGCTTACAATGTTGCGCTTCGCAATTGAAATGAATTTAAAGCTACCTCATAAGTAAATTGCAATAAAGATAATATTACTATCTAAGTATTCGACCGGCTTGCGCCCTCGGCTGCGAATACGATACTAACAATGGAACAAAATGATACTTACGGATGGTGTCCACTGCGGAAATTAGTGAAACCCTACATGGAAATGAATGATTTGAGATTGGCGCAATTGCAGCGAATGAATTAAAAGACGTAGTCTGGCCCGGCCATGTCGATCGCCCATCGGAACTTGTCGCGTTGCGTCTTGTTGTAGATCTTCTCGATCGGCACATCGTACTTCTTGCACCACGCGACCGTGATGCGCGGATCCAGATAGTTCAGCTTCGACGTGCCCAGTGCAATCGTCTTGTTCTCGTCGCGATCCGTCTCCTGTATCTCGAGCTTCGTGAGCTGCTCCTTTAGCTTCTCCAGCTGCTTCTTCTTCTTGTCGTAGATCTGCTTCTCCTTGACGCTGCCGTGCCTGGCATCCTTCTGCGCGTCCTTGACGCCGCGCTCTGCGTCCTTGATGATCTCGCGCTTCACGTCGATCTTCTCCTTGAGCTTCTCCATCGACTTGGCGTGCCCCTTGGGCACGGCGCGCTGGTGGTTGCACAGCACGGCGACGGCGCGGTTCGCGCGATTGTACGAGAGGATCTTCTCGGACAGCGTGTCGTCGGCGTTGGTGAGCTTGTCCAGCTGCTGCTGCAGGGTGATGGACGCGTTGTACGTGCGGAAGACCTTCGCGGTGAGGCCCTCCATCAACTCGTTCAGATGCTTATTCATAACGGCAGTGTTGAGCCGGTCGAAGAGGTCGTCGCCCGGCGCCTTGTTCTCCATGAACAGCGAGAGGTTCTTGAAGACGCGCTTCTCGACGGGCACCTCGTTGTAGTAGCGAATCGAATCCTTGCCCAGGAAGTCGAACACGACGACGTGCTCCCTGCCGTCGAGCTGATCCTTCAGCGTGATGTGCTCGACGCGCAGCGAGCAGCAGCCGACAGTGTCCGCCTGGTCCTCGTCCTTCTCATTGCCGGCTCTCAGCGCCAGCTTGTCGATGAAGTAGAGCGCGACCGCGCGCTGCCGGATGCGCATCTCCTTCGACTTCAGGTCATCGCGGTACTCGGCGCGGATCTTGTCGATGCACTTGTGCAGGCGGCGCGCCGTCTCGTACTTCTGCCAGTCCTTCTCGCCCTTCAGCTTCGAGCTGGGATTCAGCATCACGTACTTGACCTGATTCTGCACGCTCTCCGTCCACGACGCTAGCCAGGTGACGGCCGGATCATGGCGCACCTCTTTCCACTTGTGCCCCGCCGGCGGCTTCGGAATGACCGAGTCCTTGCTGCAGTTGATGAGTACGTCCTCGGGCAGGACGCGCCGCTTCAGCATGCCCATCTTGGGATGCTCGCCGCGGCCGCGGAACAGTCCCGGCGGCTCGATCTTGAAGTTGCCGATCTTCTCCTTGTGCCCATCGATCGTACAGAAGCCGAACTCCTTCAGCACCTCCTCGTTCTTCTCCTTCATCGCCTGCTTCTCCTCCTTGCTGCGGTTGCGATTCTTCTCGGTCAGATCCATGAAGTAGGCGTGCATCTTGCTAAAATTGCACTTGCGCAAGTCGGTGATCCTCTTGCGCTCCTCATCCGACATGCTTTTCCGCCAGTCCTTGAAGAAGTTGGTGTTGAACACGTCCTTCGTGGTGTAGTCGTGGTCGAGCATTTTCGCGTAGAAGCAAGCTATCTCCTCGGCGTCCTCGCTGAGACTCATCTCTTTGCCATCGTACAGAAACTTGATGTGTTTCGGGAGGCGCTCATACGGAGGTGCAAATACTGGGCCCTTGTGCTCCAGGAAGTTCCATTTCACGCCATCCTCGCGCTTCTCTTCTTCCCACCTGCATGAAACCAAACAAGAGATGCACAATTTCACGTGGCTTCGATTTCAACAACTACCCCAGTTTGCGGCTATTGACATGCTGGCCAACAATTGCTAAATCTCGCAACACGAAGATAACCTCACTTCTACATCTCAATGCTCGGCATTTTCGCAGGAATGCTTGTGAAAATTGCACGGCCCCAAGGAGCACCACCATCAAACGAACAACGCCAATGAATTGTACATCCGGAAACCACTTCCGGCATGCAAAGCGGCACGTGCGAGGCAGTGTAAGCACGTAACTATACGCCACCTGCCGTGCACGAACTGAACCCGATCTCCACGTGTTCAAAGGACGAGGTCAGGACAAAACGTTTGAGAACTCACCATTTCCACACTTCCTGTTCCTCGTCGTCCTTCTTTTTGCGCTTCTTAGCGCTAGCGCCGTTCTCAGTCTTAACATCCACCTTGGGCGACTTCTTCTCCTTTCGCTTCACTGGCTTAACATCGTCCAGCTCGTCGTCGCTGTATTCACGTTTTGTCGCCTTCTCGTTCCTCACCTTTTTGGCTCGGTTGCACTTGGCGTCTTCCTCGTCATCCAGCTCAAGCTTACGCTTGGACGCCGACAAACGCTTCGCCAGAGGGATGTCTTCTTCGCTCTGCTCTTCGTCTTCGTCGAAGCGAGAGGTCGTCAACTCCTCGTCGGTCGCCTCAAACTTGGGCTCGTCTTTGAACTGCGACAGGTTGTAGTCGCAGCTGGACGCCTGCGACGAGTTCATCTTGTCGCTATAGTCACACTCCGCCTTCACGTTGACCTTCTCCTCGAAGTCGATGCCCGAATCGCCGTTCTGCGAGGACGGCTGCTCTTCCTTGACCTCCAGCTTCGTCGTCGGCTCTAGGTCGGGCATAGCGATGAGCGTTGCCAGCGAACCTGCGCAACCATGCCAACTCACCCTCCTTTTCACGCTTACGATCCTTCTCCTTCGATGAGCCATGCTTATGCCTATCCTTATCCTTATCATGATGCCGCTGCCGATGCTTGTCTTTGATGGAGCTGCTGCTGTGGCGATGCTTGCTCTTCTCCTTCTCTTTGTCGCGATGCTTGTCACGATGCTCCTTGCCCTTCTCGCGCTCCTTGTCGCGCGACGACTTGTGATCCTTGGAGCTGCGCTGCTCTTTCTCCTTGTCCTTGCCGGGCTTGTGCTCCTTGTCCTTCTCCTTGCTCCGATGCAGCCGCTCCTTCTCCTTGTCGCGGCCGGACGACTTGTGCGAGCTCTTCTCGCGATGGCGATCCTTGCCCCTGTCCTTGTCGCGTGAGCTGCTCTTGTGGTCCTTACTGTGGCCGCTCTTGTGCTTATCGCGGTGCGCCGACTTGGCCTTCGCCTCCGGCTCGGCGGCGAAGCCGTTGCTCAAGCCGTTCACCAGTTTGTGGACCTAGAGCACAAGGCGCAGTCTGAGAGGAGCCGAACAGCCAGCTGCTACAGCTGCAACGTGCGTTTGGCCAGCAGACGTGGGACTTAGTCTCTGACGCCATTTTGGGACTTAGAAAAATTTCGCTCGCTTCGCGTGCTGGCGATAGGAGAGCAGAGGCGAAACGCAACGATTGCAGGCATTTCTAGATGAGCCAAAATGCTCGCCGCACTGCCGAATGCTCGCTTACCGGATTATCCACGTCCATCGCGTCGAATACGCGCAGCACTTGCCTTAAGAAGAATGAGTTACACTCGCGAAGAGCAACATGAATCCATCGTCGGAGTGGCTCTTTCGACAAAGTGCCCATTTCTCCCAAAGCCGCATGCGCAGCATTAACCTTTCTGTCAGCTACATTTTCAATTCAAATTTCTACGCGGTTATCAGCAGCTTATCACTTTAGGGCCCCTCGCATCGATAAGAGACGATGGATAGCTGATAATGACGGTCGACACTGACTTACAGCAATATTCGCCTGCAATCGGCCTGGAATTGCATTCGTGGCACAGATGCAGTCGACTGCCCAAATTCACTGCGATTTGCGATTGAAATGATTGTTTTTGAACATTTCTGGCAATTAAATCAAGTCGGCAATTCATTCGATTTAGGAAGAAGCCTCTGCAATTTGTCTCTATCTCCAAGGAGATCACGGCGTATTCGTTCGAATATGGCGCTGTAGTCCGATAACTCGATGTTTTATTTAATAAACAGCTTGATTGGGCTGATTCGATTAACATTTATGACTACACATGCATCGCACGTCGATATATCATGAATGCTCTTTGCAGTTGCGGAATGGTGCTCGGATTAAATGCGCAGGGCAGGGCAACATGCGGCTGAAGATGGACAAAATATAAATATGAATGATATCAGAGTTTAGTTTTCTATATTTCCTTATAGTTCCACGTATTTTGCCGCCTAGAATGATTTATTACGTTAACCCTATGTACAATTTATTTATATCAATGCTTCTAAAATGATTTGCAAGTGTAGCCTGGTGCGAGCCAGAAATGCGACTTGCAATGAAAGAAAGCGCACATTGATATTGATATCACGCATTGGAATCGCCTATTCACAGCATTACAGCGAGTCAATGAAATAATAAAACAGCATAGCAGTAACATCACCAGAAGAGTATGAACAACGGGCAGACGCCCGGACGCATTGTTCTCGCCGGCCTCTAGGCCTCAGGCAGTAGACGGGCTCAACTGAAATCGACGTCGAATGCGGATCGCTGGATGAGCGGCAGCTTCGGAATGCTTAGCTACCAAATGCGGTTCTCCGGCTGGGGCGCTCTCATCACGCCCACGCCGCCCCCAAGCCGGCGATAGTTCATCGCTCCGCACAGCCGCCACTGGTTCTGCTCGGTGTCGTACACCTCGATGGTCTTCAGATACGCGGTGCCGTCGAACCCTCCCACGGCGAACAGTTGGCCGTTGACGACGGCCAGGCCGACCTGCAATTGCGAGGAGTGCGTCAAATGCCCGCCTGGGATGCGCCTGGGATGGGACCACGTACGCCGCTTCGGCGGGACGTCATCGCCACGATGGGGCTCCAGCTGTTGGTGTGCGGATTGTAGCGCTCCGCACTGCTGAGCTCCATGCAGTCGTCGCGCCCGCCGACGGCGTAGATGAGATTGTTGAAGACGGCGCAGCCGAGGTGCTTGCGGCGCGTGGACATCGGCGACACCGGCGACCACTTGTTGCAGCGCGGATCGTAGCGCTCGACGGTGTTGAGCGGCGCTTGGCCGTCGGAGCCGCCGATGGCGTACAGGTAGCCGCCGAGCACGGCGACGGCGACGCCCAGGCGGCGCGTCGTCATCGGCGCCACCTTCGCCCACTTGTTCTCCTTGGGGTCGTAGCGCTCGACGTGGTTCAGGCACTGGACGCCGTCCTGGCCGCCGACGGCGTACAGCAGGCTGTCGAGCACGGCGACGCCGACGCTCGTGCGGCACGAGGTCGTCGGCGCCACGTCGCAGGACCACTGGTCCGTCTGCGGGTCGTAGCGCTCGATGCTGTTGAGGTAGCTCTGGCCGTCGTGCCCGCCGACGGCGTACAGCAGGTCGTTGAGCACGGCGACGCCGACGCCGCAGCGCCGCTTGCTCATCGGCGCCACCATCTTCCACTCCATCGTCTGCGGGTCGAAGCGCTCCACGGAGGCGATGGCGTCGCCGCTGCACCAGCCGCCGACGGCGAAGAGCACCTCGCCGCGCCGCGTCGGCTTGCGCGGCCGCGTGCGCGGCCCCTGCATCAGCGGCCGCTCCTGCGGCAGCAGCAGGTAGTTCTTCGCCTCGTCGACGAGGTCGCGGCACGCCTCGTCGGCGCGCACCAGCAGCTCGGCGCCCACGGTGCCGACGAGGAACTTGGGGCTGAGCAGCGGCAGCCGGACGTGCTGCAGCACCTGGGGCAGGTGCTGGCGGCGCTCGCCGACCGTGTACTTCACCCACGCCATCACCGCGTTGAACACCTGCTCCTCGGTGCGCACGTTCAGCTCGTCGCTGGCGATGATGTCCACCAGCTGGCCGACGGGCAGCAGCAGGAACTCTTCGCTCTCCATCACCTCCTGGAAGTTGTGCTGCGTGAACTTGTCGGCGATGCGCAGCAGCTCGCGGCAGGAGTGCGTGTCGGCGAACGCGCGGATGCCGAGGCAGTTGGACGGGTCCAGCTGGCGCTTGAGGAACTCGCAGCAGATGTCCTGGATCTCGGTCAGCTGCAGCAGGCACGCGGCCGGCAGCAGCATCTGCACGTTGCCCTCCTCGACGATGATGTGCGACGTGTAGCAGAAGTCGATGAGCAGGTCCATGGCGGTCTCGTCGATGTCGCGGATCGTCACCTCAGTCTGCCGCGACTCGGCCAGCTCCCCAGTGAACATCGCCCTGCAAGCAGACCACGAGCTCATTCTCGCCGTCATTCTCACAGACCGCTGTCTGCTTACCGGAAGTACGGGCTGCATGCGCTCAGGATGACCCGATGCGCGAAGATCTTGCGGCTGCCCACGTTCAGGACGACGTCGCAGAGCTCGCGGTGCCTTCGCAGGAGGGTCAGCTCGGTGAGGGTGCTCTTCGGGTGCTTGTCGGACGTGTGCGACAAGCGAGCCGGGGATGGAGGCCGCTCGCCCAGTTCTCCGCCCATCCTGCAGGGGCCCCCCCGAAGCCCGCCGGAGAACGTCAGCCTTAAGGGCGGCGAGGCCCAGCCCCACACGCTGTCAATCTGCAAGAGATTTGCACGAATTGCTTGCCAATTCCGGATATGATGGCCATCGCAAGCCTTTAACTCTGCGCTGCAGGTTGTCGTACCTTTACTGCTTTATTCCTGCGGATGTCCTCGAGATCTCCTAGCAAATACTTCCAGATGTGGATCACCAAAATAAGCCCATCAGATCAGATGATCGGTGACGACATTTTGCCTTGTGCCCAATTGATTCGCGGAACTGTCAAAGCACGATTCGATGTCGGAAGCAAATTCCTTTGCCAAATATTCCCTACACACCTCCGCTTCTTCTTTCTAAATCCCATTTATTACTGGCTCGCTCGATGAGGACATAACAATATCAAGGACTGGATTGGCTTGATGAATTTAACCTGCAATTCACAGGATGCAGGATTTCAATTCCAACTTTTCGTCCTTTTTGCAACCTATCCTATCCTACAAACATACGTTCCGTTTCCTTAACTGCTCCTTGTTCCTTGCAATTTCCAAAACATTACTGTATCATATACTTTATTATACTTTATTATACCTCAAATAATGATTACGATTTATCTTTCCATGATATAGAATTGGATAAATGCAATTTTATTAGTAGATACCAGCATTAAACTTGTATAAATTACACAAAAACTACCAAACAAGGATAGGGATAATATATATAGGGATTATAGTTGTTAATTTCAATTTCTTTATATAGGAGGAATTTCCTTTTGTTTAGGGGTGCAAAAGGGCAAGAATGGCGATATGACTTCCAAGAGTATTGTTCTTCAAGCCACTGTCCTTACGAAATCCTCCATTCCCTCATTAGATCCTCCTTTTTTAGTTCATTTTCTAAGCATTATTCATATATGTGTTTCCATCATCTTTCTCCGAAACCTGCTGAGGGATGATTCCCTGATTTATGATCTAGGTCAGGTACGGCCTGTTATCGGTTGTTAGAAATACCAGCGAGTTATTATAAGCTCTCTACAATAAGACTATCCTCAATAGTTCTGATCAGCTGATCAGCTATATCTTCTTTTTTTTACTCAGCCTAAGATTCATTACAATTCATTTTATAACTTTAACTTGAAGCATGCAAATAAATGACTATTGCTCATAATTCAGATTCATGGACTTCTCAGATAATTTCCTCTTTATTGCATAAAACAGATCTTGTTTCGATGAGCACACGGCTGTTAATCAAATAATCGCATTGCTACATTTTACACAGATCGAGAATAGGAGATATCAAATAAGCAGGTACGTGGCTCGAAACTAAATTTTAGAAGCCATAAGTTACGGTTATTGAATATCATAGGTACGGTTAGAATGAGTCAACAACGGAAGAACAACCACAATTCATCCGTCCGCTGTATGGACGTCAGCACTGCATCTTGTAGAGGAAAGGACCAAGTCTCCCAAAGAAATGAAGAACAAGAGTTTCTGTATACGTATAATACATACCTTCAAGCAGCCTTGAAGGAACGATTCATTAGAGAAAAGGTGATTGCTGGCACACGAATGCACAATGATAGTCTTTGTAAAGATAGGGAACTTTTAACGCAAGCCAAAATCAGAGAAATTGTCTTAACATTAAAGATAAATATTCTAAGAAAAGGCCAGTTGCTCAAGAATATGAGAGCCACATTAAGGCAGTCCCTCAAAGAATTGGTAGGATGGTCGCCCGGGCTAGAATCACATGTGAAATTGGTTAATAATCAATTGAAAAATGCTGCTCATAAATTGTATACGAAGTTAGTTGAAATTGAGACAAGCGAAGAATACAAGGAAAACCTAGAGAAATGCATTCATTCGTTACAATTTGAGATGGAAGAAGTTGTTGGAGGAATTCGCATAGATATCCAAAAGTTTGTTGATTTTGCCAATTCACTAAACAACTATCAAGAGAAGAAAACATGTATTCACGATGCGCAAGAAGAATTGGAAATTGCTATGAAAGTATTACTGAAAGATGTCATTAATCTTTTGAGCATTTTGTTGTATTAGTCAATTAGTTCACCATTCCATGCCTGTGGATTAACTGGGGCTCTACGGCGAAAAAAACAATTGTCAAGCTTTTTGTCAAATTGCAGTCAATAAAATTTCGTTTCTGTTGTGTACAAAATTCTTTCGTGAAATCAATATCTATATGCTCATGGATAACCAATCTTCCTCCTCGGATATAGGATCAAATCTAACAGCTGGAGATGCTTCGAACCAGATGACAGATTACGCCGTGATACTTGAGAAGAATCTATTGGAGCAACAAGTCTATTCGTTAAAATTGCGAAATGAAACACTTAGCAAGCAGTTAAAATCACTCGATAAAGAATTTGCGAATGTTAAGGAAGAGCTGCGTGAGCGCGAGATGTTAGTAGAGAAATTGAAGACAGATATCGAGGCACAATCATTAATGGCCGTCAATGAAAAAGATGTCATTCTTAGCTTCACAGGGCAGCGCAGAGAAACCATTGATAGTTTATACCATGGCATTAATGAGATAAAGAAGCAATATGTGAACGCGATCTGCGAGTTGAAGACAGCAAAAAGGCTTCTAGAAGAGCAAAGGAAAAAAGGGCAAAAGTACAAAGAGATTATTCGCGGCTTTTCCATTTTAATATCTCACTTTAACGATCCCCAACGCGCCATCGGAAAAGATAGCAAACGCTGACAACATATCACAAACTGATGTCACGTATAGGTAGGAAGAAAATTGATTTTCCTCCCAGCATCGCGCGTATTTCGGGTCCATCGGGGAAACGGATTAGTTCACATACTTGATTATTTTCCTGTCATTGTTTTGTGGGCATTAAACGACTGTCAATCATCCGGAATGATTGACTAATCATTTCATAGATTTCCAGCCTAGCTTTTGAAATTTTGGTGTAGAGCAATTGAAAAATTCACCATGGTAAAGGGTACACGGCCATTATCGGAAGATGAAATGTTCAAAGCAAACTACATGCGTGCTTTGAACGAAAAGTTCAAGTTGCGGATGCAATTGGCTCATCTCCGCAATCAACTGGACGATATCGATGCAATCAATGAGCGAATGATGGAAGAGGTTCGCGAGAAGAAGTGGAGACAAGATCAGACAGCTACCAAAGACACAATGTCGGATAGGTGCATTTCGCCACCCCGAATGCGCCCTTCTGCGCCGAGCAAGCCACAGACGCCAAGCAGGCAGGTGTCACCAGTGGCGCCATTGTCACCAAAGCCGGTAGCAATAAGAGACCCAAGTCCCCCACCAAGTCCCCCAGCGCAAATCTCGCCGGCGAAAACGCCTCCGTCGTCGCCTCCAAAATCGCCTCCACCATCGCCACCGAGAGTTCCTGTAAAACCTGTAATACCAGCAAAACCCCCATCTCCACCTCAGAAACAAGTATCATTTTCAACAGTGCCCCAATCATCAAACGAATCTTACCCCACAAAAGAACCCCAGAAGCGTACTATCATGCCGGAACAGAGGTCCGACGATGTGTCGGAAAGGTCGTCAAATGAATCGTTTGACTCTGCGCCGGATATGCCCCACGAGGATATGAATGTTCTCGAAGACGGATTAAGAAATCTGCAGCGCCAATACCGCGATATCAATTTGTATTCGGTGGGCATTATACTGCTGCTGTTTAGTGTTTTACTAATGCAGAATATCAAATGGCATGGACGTCCTCGCCATGAGTCCAATTCGTTGGCACACCCACTGAAGGCTTCCTACATGATCCCCACTGCGGTTAAACCGGAGCAACTGGGTCCAGGCGCCTTCTATTACCCGCAGGGCCACGAGAATGGCTATAGATGCACTGTTGGCGACTACGACTGTGAGGAGTGCAATGAGGAGTATTGCTATACACCGCGTTGCGGTTCATGTAGGGCTGAGCTCGTAGACGGGTATATTTGTTGCGTGTGCCCGAAAAGTGAGCGCAAAAGGGCAAGTACCGCAATCGGGCGCACTTAGTGCATATATGTCAGTATTGTCAAGTATGATGTAAATACAATGTCATATTGAAAATGAGGTGGTGAGTGATGTTTGATTTAGACTCAAAATTTCCGTATAGAAATGGGCGCATTAAAAGACATTGAAATACATAAATAATGGAAAGGAAGAGGCATAGAGATGCCGCTACCACGATCAGCAGGAACCACATCACCGCCGACATTCGCGATGGCTACCTCAACACGTTGCAGGAGAAGCAGCAGATCGTGGAGGAGATCCAGCGGACCAGGGAGCTCATTCAGCGTGGGCAGACGATCCAAGAACAGTTGACCACGGAGAGGTCGGGGATAGAAGCGACGCTGAGCGCAGACGGAAATGAGCAGAAGGGCAGACGGGCCTGGGACACGACGGCTGGCGTGTCCCATTCCAAGCGCCCGCCGCCCAAAGAGTATCCCCCGGCGCAGACCTTCCCGAAACGCAACACGTCGCCGCTCACACCGCCCCCGCCGTCGACGCCGCCGAGAGCCACTGTGTCCACGTCATCGGCCGGTTCAGGGCATCCGCCCAAACAGGAAATCTTCTCGGTTGATTCGGATGAGGCTATTAACAAGATGGGCGCATTGCTTTCTGGTAGTGCCGGCAGGTTGGCCAAGCACTTGTCGGAGAGTCGCGCCGAGGATAAGTGGCTTGCCGAAACAGGAGCAGCGGAACGGGCCACTGACCCGAAAGCAGTCAAGATATCGGACTTTGTAGTTGAAGCGAATATAGAGTATGATGAGGGCTCGTCGTCCTCCTGCATGGCAGTGGAAGAGCCTGGCGAGAAAGCGACGACGGCGAGGAGACCAGCCAATAAGGATATGCAAGAGAGATTCGTAGAGAAAGCTGGCGTAGAGAAAACCACCCCGAAGACGGCGC
The DNA here is from genome assembly GCA_025447835.1 of Labidoglobus nevermanni. Classification (NCBI taxonomy): domain Eukaryota; kingdom Metazoa; phylum Arthropoda; class Insecta; order Coleoptera; family Staphylinidae; genus Labidoglobus; species Labidoglobus nevermanni. Next base: position 45,011 of record JAOEHK010019809.1, on the reverse strand, counting down.
CAGGGATGCCGAAGGGGCAGAAACAGAAAGCAAAACGCAAGCAAACTGCACCCGTTGCCACGGGATCTTCGTTTCGCAATGAGTACGAATCGAGTCTGCAATCGTCCATCAATCAGATGCGCGACTCTATTCAACGTCGGATTTGTCTCTTGGGAGGATTTATTATCCTAATGCTTTTCATTATTATTTACAATGCGACTTAGCAAATATGAGTTCAATAAAATGACAACTGTCTTGCATTTTCAACGTTCGCAAGTATTTGTGACTTAGCCAAGGGTCTACGAGTCCAGGAAGGACAGTTTCGAATTGTGCCCCCCGTTAGGGCATGCTTGAAGCCTTTCTCAATCTGATCTAGCTGCAGTTACTGCTGCACGCATTCTTCTGGTCTTTTCTAAAAGCCTCTCAAAGTTTAGTTGGCATGGCAAATGCGAAAAATCGAAAGGTCACAAGTTGGAGTGGGCATTTGCCTCCAGGCCAACGCAGTTCTGATTGCCCGTTCGACCTCTCTGGTAAAACTTCGGCTGAGGCGTCAGAGCGGAGAAAGCTCGGGCATTGGCAGCATCGATGGAAGACGATGCACTTTGTATCGTCTCGTCTCGTCTCGTTCTTGGCGATGGCGAAATGCGGCACACCGCAAATGAATGCAGCTGCAGCCGCATTCGCCGAGCGGCGCCATGTGACTCCACTCTACTCTCTGGTGCACCTGCAGGTACGTCTCAGGTGCGATCGCGATTCGCACACTTGCCGTGTGCCACTTATTGAGTAACTGCTGTCTACCTGCCTGACGGTCAAGTTCACGAACTAAACTTTCGAAACCTCGCTCCTCGACAGCGGTTCGCCGCAATTCCACGAATTCAGCGAATGCATTCCATACCAAACATGTGAGTCAGTCGCTCACCCATTCGCGAAACCAATATCGGGAAGGCTGCGCCTTGCAGCCGGGAAGAAAGCGACGCAGAACCGCGAACGGAATGAGTATACTCAGTGATAGCGAGCCGCTGGCGGGCGAAAAGCTGGCCAACCTGATGAAGAGCAACCTATCGGTGCTGATCGAGAGTGAATTCGCCGAAATCGCCGACCCGGAGTACGAACAATTCTTGGCGGACGTCTGGGTGGGCATTGTCCTCACGTTGATGGTCCTCAGCTGCGTGTGCTGCATGTGTTCCTGCTTGCTCTACCACAAGTTCCAGCAGTGGAAAAGAAGCGGTGCGTATAACGGAAGCGCAACTTAAATTAACGGTAAATTCGAATCCCAGCTATTGCGGAAGTGCCCAAGTCACGACAGATTGTTGTGCGCGTTCCCGATAATGTTGCAAGCTGTTGCCTTGCGCTTGTGGTTGCTTTTCTTATCGCAAGAGGTGGCATCGTTGATCGTGCAAACGGCGATAAGCGACGCGTATGGGTGACGCAGTTTGTCATTGGCATGCTGATAATAATTGCACGTTTTTCGAACGGTTTTACGTCATAGGCCGGAATGCCCTAGAAGCGCAATTGCGAGCTACGTGCTAGCTTGTAGTCCTACCAAGTAGCACTGAAGCTGACCTGATACTCGATGATTGCAGTGATTGAAGCGAGGCAAGCAGCCGAATTGGAGAGCGGCATTTACAGTTCGGAAATGGACGCGCTGCCTAGCTACACCATCGCCTCTGGCCTTCCGTCCTACGAGGAAGCGCTCGAGCAGCTGCGGCAGGTAAAGGAAGTCGCGCAGACGAAACCTTCGCAACCCCCATCGGCCAATGGCGGCGACAGCGGGCCAGCAGAATGCCCAACTAGCGGACATCCACGATTCTCGGCCCATCGCCTCTCGGTCACGGAGCTCTTTCAAATCTATCGCATTTGTAGCAGCACCAGCACGCCTAGTCCCAATCTCGGCAATTGTGTCAAGACATAACGCTTCTGCGCTTCCCCACACGGCCATTCTTAATGGGATCGCGAAGAAGCGTTTGCTAGTGTAATCAAGCTAAATACTAGGTTGTACGAATTGCGACGTAATGGACAATTAATGATGGCTTCTGCCTCCTGCTTTCTGCCATTTGTGAAGTACTGTTAAAAAGCGCGAAGGCCGGCGCGACGGCCGCTAAGTGACTCTAATGATTATCACAAATCACATGCACCAAGTAGCCAGATGACCAACTAATTGCAGAGTCATCGAGTGCCTCCATCGTTGATACCAATATGGCAAATGGCAAAAATGTTTATGCGAAAAGTATATTTGCAATGCGCGAAATCGTCGACCACGAGGCGAACCTTGAAGTTGCGTGATTGCACATTTTAAGCGTTCGTTTGTATTTCGGTTGTTGTTACGACAAACTGCACTCGTTCCATAAATATAGCAACTTGTCACCCCTAGCCCAAGCAATTGAACAAACCTTTCAACGAGTTGATTCTTTCTAAATTGCCAGGACGCTCAATTTCTCCAGTCAATTGTGACTCTGTCGGTCAATAATTATCATAATTATTACGGTGTATTTACGATGCTGATAAACATCGACTGCACAAAATTGATAATGGTTTTCGTAATTCGAATCTTGTACGAAGTGCACAATATAATTGCAATAAATTGACGACGAATGCTTTTTTATGGAGTTGCAATTAAGTATTAATTGATGCGTATTTTTCCCAGAAATTGCCCGGCAACAAAAACAAAATCAAACTGAATACCGTACTTTGAAACTTTGAAAATTAACTTATATGCTGACTTATGTTTTTGGTAAGGTATTTACGATGGCCTTCTGGCGTTGTGTGGATTCAGTAACAAAGGTAGGGAAAAAAATCGTAGCCTGGTTATCAACAATTCCTCAGTGAGTTTATAATCGAAGAGTGCTGTAGATAAATGGCGTATGACGGTGAAATGCGACTAGAATGCGCCATAAAGTAACAATTGTGTCATAAATTTCTAGTGATAAATATAGTAATTGTGAATAGTTGCACTTTCAAAACTGATAGTGACGATACACAATACAAGGTAATTAAATTGCCAGCGTCAATACTGGAAGCTACAATAATTGTGTTGTTTTGCTAGTGCATGCGACGCTAATTGCATCGCGTAAATGTGAGTTTGCCCACTCACACTTCGTGGTGACCTTTTACTAATAAAGGTTCTTCGAGTGCAAGGAAATCAAGTCTTGAATCAGTATGCATGATTGCCAAGATGAATGGGTTGATAGATGTAATTAATTTATTGCTGATTTCGCAAAAATGCTTCGTCCTTAGAATGTTATTTACCACCAGGGATGACGAAGGATATTATTGGACATTATGGGAGGATATTACATAGCAATATTCTAAATAATTGCAAGGTTAACTAGAAAACAATTAGACGAATAATTCAATAATGGTCGAAATTGAGGCACAATTCACTCATATTGCAAATGAAAATATGATTTATGATTTGACGAGCGTTTTGCATCTAGAATCAAGTAAGTGTGACCACTGGCAAATGCAGATGAAAATATTGACACAACGTGCAATAAATTAATATTTATATCTTCGCGCTAGCAATTTACTAGTCAATTTAAACTAGTATTTAGCACTAGGTTGGCTCAAGATTCGCGCACGCTATTCAAGGCTGACTATAATGTGAACAAAGCATAGTTTAGATCAATATATCTCCGAATTGGATCAAGGTTGGATAACTTCAGGTGGTACAATTTTAGGCCGACTCTATCTCTGCCATTATTTGTTTACAATGCTACAAGGAAACTATAGTAATGATAGGTTTTGTTTTTGCTTTCATTTTGCTCATGGTCTGCAATATTGTTGACTATTCTGGATAGCACCTTTGATTACAGTAGTCTGTTATTTACTTCAACCTATAGTTCCTCATCCGGGAGTGCAGCTAGCTCAGCGCCCTCATCTTCGACATCATAGGTTTCAAAGTCCTCTACTCCAGGCAGCTCAGTCATTTCCATTGGCGGAATCTCTTCTACCTCCTCTTCGCTCAATTCGGCGAAACCTTCTTCTTCCGGCTCACCATGTATCACACTGTCGAAAACAATTGCGCTCCCCCCAGCACCCACCTGATCCCGTCCTTCAATTTTTGTGGACATTGATTTCCGCATCAGTTCCTCGGGTTCCTTCAGGTCATTGTAGTTCTCCGGAAAGAAGAAACTACAGTCTTTCTCGCCAGCGACAACGTTCGAGCTCATGTAGGACGGCCCCAATTGGGCAAACGCCAGGAAGGGGTCCGATGTTTTCTTTGAAATCTTCAAAACCAATTTCTCATTGCTGGCAACGAAACGAATGGATCAGTTAGTTAATAGAAGTTTAAACTCCGTTCGAATGGATCAGTGTTCAGTAATTCGAAATTGGATATGGCCCGCACTTACGGAGCAGCTCCTTCGGCGAAATGCTTCTCGTAAGCCTTCTTGGATTTGGCAATCAGACGTGCCTCCTCCGGATTGTCGCTGCTGAAGAATCCGAACTGCAAAACGTCGTCTGCATAGTCGGCCATAAGACGAAAGACATCGTACTTCTTGAAGACGTCGAATGCGATCGCGAGGAAGGGTGGAATGGGTGGCTCTTCAGGGAGTATGAGCGCTTGTGTGATCAGCGGAAAGAAGTACTTCAGCGCCGTGCCCTTGACCATTTCGTTCTGGGGCGCCCACAATCCCCAAAAGTCAAACTCAACCTCCTCGGCAATCTCCTCCTCCTCGACAACCTCATGGACATTGGGCGCACTCTCGCCGAATATTGCCATGGATTGATCGATGGCAGGTTCAATTTCTTCATGAATTTCGTGCGTTTCTTCTTCTTCCACAGCAGCCGCTCTGCCCTCACCCCCTCCCTCTCCCTCCTCTCCCTCCTCCTCCCCCTCCTCCGCGCCTTCCTCCTCGTCCCCGGCTAGCGGTACCTGTTCAGCGACAGCCGCTTCCGCTTCAAGCATCTCAGTCTCCCTTCGTCGCCGCTCGATCTGCGACTTCAAAAGTTGGTAGCCTGGCGAGCCGGGTTCGCCCGGGGGCTGTCGCTCGGCGCCGTAGGCCCACCTGAGGACAGTGTCCTCCACGGGACCGGGCAGTATTGCCTGGTCGATGTTGAGCAATAGGGCGAAGGACTTGTCGGCGCAGAGATGAGCCCTGCACTCATCCGGCATTTTCTCTGGGGCGAGGAACTCGATCTCGTCAATCGCCTGCGCGGTCAACTGCGGCCGCTCCTTCTTCGAGATAGATATGCCCGTGTTGGCGAGGGTCTGCTCTAGGACCTCCGTGCATTTGTTGACGGCATGCGGAAGGATGAGTATGAGGCCGAGGTGGCCCATGCTGTCCAGAATGTTCTTGGCCTGCGCCACACGTCGCGCTCGCGTCTGGTTGTACTCCTTCTCCTGCTTGATCTTCTCCCTCGCCGCGTCGGCCGCCTTCTTCCGGTCCACGTCCGCCTGCTCCTGCTCCGAATAGTCGGCCGGTTCGAGCGTGGACCGCACGCGCCCGCCACTAATGCACTCCTGCTCATTGCGCATCTCGTCCATGATGACCCGCTGCAGTTCCGGCGCGTTCGTTCCGAAGAGCAAGCGCACCTGCTTGCCTTGCTGGAAATCAAACAGCGCGACATTGGTAAGACGGCAGTGGGAAGTGGACGCGCTGCTCGTACGGCTATAAACATCCACGTCGGTTCCGACTTGTTCCGGAAGCGCTTCAGCGCCTCGATCTCATCGGACCTCGCCTAGAAAATGCAGTTGGGCGAGGACGTTACACCTTTGCAGGACCTCAATCCCCGTCCCTTTACCATGCCCAGGTGCAGAAAGTCACCGCCAACTTCCAGCTTGATCTTCCTAAGGTTGGCCTGCATTGCCAGGCACGGCCCGCACCAATCCGAATAGATATCGACCACTAGCAGGCCGTCTCGCTCCAGGAACTTGTGCCATTCGTCCTCGGTGCGAAGATCGACTTGCAATTGCACTTGCTTGCTCTTCGCCATTCCCGGCGAAATTATTTGAGTGAACGGCAGCAGCTACTCGATCGCCTTATCAATCGATCAAACAGTCGCAAGCGGCATCTAGCGGCGCTATCAGCTCGAATTTCGAATGCAGGTGATTGCTGATAAGGTCGAAGTCTAGGCAATTTTCGTTTGATAAATCTTGCCGAGTCATTAGATAGCCAGCGAATGTGGTCTCGCCGTACCGTCGCCATCCCATAGTTGGATCAATCAGATCGATTCGGTATTCGAGACCACATTACGTTGCACCAATTTTTTCATTCTTATCTTGTTTTTTTCAACGCGTCTCCCATTTACGTCTTTTACTTGGCTTGAACTGCCAGGAAAGAGGAGAGAAGAGGGCATGGCTGACGAGGGTGGCGGAAACCGCCTGCAAATCAACATCTCGTGTTGATGGCGGCGTCGAGGAATTGATTGCCCAGCGTGCGTACGCATAGCCACCATCGGCAGGAGGCGCAGCGGGGGCGGCGAGGGCGGCGAGGGCGGCGAGGGCGGCGGGGGCGGTGGATGTGGCGCCAAATCGATTGCGAGTGGAGCACATGCGTCGCGACGCCACCCAGCGAGTACAACCGATGCAGGCCGCCGCCGCCGCCGCCTCCGCCGCCGCCGCCGTTAGTTCGTCCACGTCCAAGGTGGTGACCAGCGTCTTTCGGTGGCGTCGTGCGTCGCGACGCCTCCCGGCCGTTTGCATACGCGCCGATACCGCGAATTGCAGTCGCGCGAATTGATCGGCGGCGGCAGTCCGAGTGGGCGCTCGTCGAAGGGTTGATGAACCCGGCGGAAGGCTCGCAGGACGACGGAAACGCATCGGCGGCCGCCACCCGGAAGCGGCAGGATGCGGTGCGGAGTCGGAGCGCCGAGGCACGCGATGCGTCCTCGAATTGATCGCGCCGGTTATCACAAATGATAATCGCCGCTGGTGACAATGTGCGGGTCGAGCGGCGGCGGCGGCGGCGGCGGCGGCGGCGGAGATGGCGTCGGGGGCGGCAGGGGGCAGCTTCTGCTCGCGCCGTGTCTCGTCTCACCGCTCATCGCCATGCTGATCGTGGCGTCGTCGCTAATGATTGCCAGCACCACGGCCGAGAAGAGCAAGTTCTGTAAGTCCACCCCGCATTTGGTGCGCAAGCATCATGGACGTTACCACCAGGCGGCGAGGGTAGAAATTGAAAAGTCGCCGCGACTGCCCCGCGCTCACCAATTCCAATGCGCATCTGTGCGCAATTTACTGCACGGCGTCGTCGTGGAAATACGACAATTTCCTCGTGAACCCAATTTTCCAGCCGTCCTCTATGGAATCGTAATCAAACTTTTTGCAAGTGTTGACAGTGTGCGCAAACATAGATCAAAGCACCACGACTTCAATTTCACTCACATTACGCTTTCCTAATGCAACTATGCACATCTTAAATAATTACATTCAAAACAACTCTAAGCAAATTGTTGTCGGTTAACTTGTAATTGAATTCCAAATGCAAAACTCGATGTGCAAGGACATGCGAACTGAAAAGAGAATTAATCCTCATCTCGCACTTGGAGTCATAGTTTATTGCTGGAATAATTTCGTCGAATTGCGGAGGGCTTGCGGAAACAATGTTCAAAAGCACATTTATGGAAACTATTGAAAATAATTGCGAGCAGGGTTCCTTTGGACCAATTCATTGCAATTAAGGTTTGTAGCAATTCGCACAAATGCAAATTGTTCGGAGGAATGGAGAAATGGCTGGTTGGTGATGTAATTATTAAAGTTACACCGTTTGTGATTCGAATTTATGTGATTTTGTTGAAATGCTGCTACAAACTAAACATTTATAAAGTCGCCGCCCAGTTTAAAGAGGAATTACACGCCAACAAGGAACATGAGTCATGTCCATGGTGTTGAAAATATGTATAAAGTGAACAGATCGCTGCTATACTATTAAAGACTGGCGCAAAATCATAACTTGGATAATGCTGGATCCTAATGACAGCCGCAATTATCCAGTTTTTCCGCTGCATTCCTCGTGCGCTCGGGAGGACGCAAACTTTTCCAAGACAAAAGCTGTAACGGACGACAATGGCGGAGCATGTCAGCAGAGATAAATGGGAATATTGACGGCGGACGGTGAAAGAGACTATGAAGAGCAGAGATACCATGTCTGCATCAAATTATTAAATGAAAATGAAAATTCAATGAGGGAAAACGAAGTGTGATCTCGTTGGGAGTTTCCACGCTTATGCAACCTAGTAGCAAACACGGAATTGGATGTTGTACGTCTACAGCACATATGAAACCAGTCTATGTAATATGGCATTTTCACACTGTCCAATAGTATAACCATTCATCTTGTTTGATATAATAGCAACCCGTCAATCTTAATTCGATGTTAATGTCCTTTAATGCAATTTTTCAGCGTCAAATTAAGCGCGTGCTGCATTAAATGCCAATATTTATCGCGTTGTTGGTGCGACATAAAAATGCCATTAATATGCAATGAACTTGGAAGTCGCATAACGCACGAGGTAAAAATTCACTGTCGATTATACAAGTGTATTCCAACAATTTGCAAGAAATAATCAACTCTTGATTGTGCATCCCCCAGCCACTTACAGCACAACTAGGAAGCATTCTTCGGTCATCTCCTTGACGTTTTGTAGGTCAAGAATTACAAAGGAAAACAACACAATAAAATGAGCTATGAAACTACAAAAGACTGTGGGAAATCGTTGAAATGAGTTTCCATTGGAAAATGGCTCGTTGAGCAGTGTATTGCATTTTATCGTCAGTTTTATTTGCTACGAAACTACCCGAAGAAATACTCGCGGCCAGATGAGGTCCTCGGCCTCGCCATTAACTCGCAGTGATTATTTTCCACAACGACTCGAAGTTTCCACATCGTATTTTTAATTTCGCCCCAACTGCAGGGCGCCAGTCTGAGCACGACACTGATTTTAATGACATTCGCTGACTATTTATTTAAAAAACGAAACATAATTCGTACATCGGATATTTAAGAACCGTGGTCGGAGGAGAAAGCGGAAGCTGGTGCTGTGACGGGAATGCCGTTTAGGTTCATTGTTGCGAAATAGTTGCATGCCATTCCTTTGACGAGCTTATTCTTGCACATCGTCCGGTTGCAGAATGTGTATAGATGAATCGCAATTTAAGCTCGGAAGTTGAGGTCGGCAAATAGCTCGCTCTGCCAACCGTGCTCAAATGACCAACGACAAAATCTGAGTTTGACTCGCTTACAATATCATTAGCAGTTTATTTACGTCCCTTCCTCATTCTCATTGATTATTGGAAAGGATTTCCTATCATGACTTGAAGAACCGAGAAAATTTTCTTTAATCAAGATTCGTAATTAGAAGTAATGCACAACGAAAGATTTTTTCAGTACTCCTCCTCTGAGGAAACGGGAAGCGCTAGATAATGAACAAAATGGGGTAAAAATTGGGCGAAATGTAGTATGGTGGCCATGCGCGATTCTGATTACATTCCAGTCGCGTTCTGCAGCTGCATATCACGAGCAAGATGAACATGAGACTAATGCGAAGCTCGCCGCCAACGCAGCAATTATTTTATGAATTGCCCAGGCCCAGCCAAATACATTCACTTGCTGACACTGATTATGAATATGTAGGTCATCTCATGAGTTTAAATTGGCCATTTTCTTTAAATGGACCATAAAATCGGATCCTTCTTCCCAATGCTGTCCACCCTGTAACTATAGAAATTGGAGATTCCATTTTCATGGATGAATTTTGCCTATAAGGATAGAGACGACTCAGCCAAGAAGCGGAAGGAAATGGGAAATTGGAAGACGCGGAAGATGTGCGTGCGTAGACGCACGATAAGGGTATTAGATGAAATCATTCATCAAGTGAATGAGTTGCCTGACAGACTAATCGTGTTTTATAAATTGCTCGATTCGTTATCATTAGCATGGCAAAAATGCACATATCGCCAAAAATACGTTTAATTAGACTGCAATCAATCGCAATGCGGATTCGAGCACTTTGTAAACAAGTGCTATTATTCGCGATTGATCGTTCTGCAGCATTTGATCTTCGAAATGCGTCTGCAAACAAATAAATGCATGAATGATTTTCGTAATTTATTTATCGAACGTGCGCTAAATGATTCCCCGTCGTTTTGTTGACCGCATCAGACTCACTCGATCGATTCGTCAGTTTCACTTTGATGGAGCACCTCTGTGCTAATTGGGACATTCCTGCGGGCGCCGAATTGTCCTTCGTCTGATGTATGTATTCTTACCGACGTGGGCCAGTTATTTAGTTAACAATTTAATAATTCCCGAACACGCCATCAACATCGCTTGCTTTTGAATTACAAGTATTCATTGCTATCCGAATAAGAATAAGATAACGGGGATCCGGGTTCATCGAGAGGTATTGCAGAGGATCCCCCTCCTGGCAATCAAGCAGCTTAATTTACGTGCCATTTAACATTGACCAAATCCAGAGAGCAATCATAAAGGAGCCGAATTGCGGTCGAAACATGGATTAAGCGTCTTATTCAATGATGCACTGAGAAACTCCGGCCCACGCTGTGATTTGTGAGGGTCGACATCCGGATTGGAACTGGAAATTGCAAGTCGTCACTGACAGTTCCGTCCGTTTCTGGCGTGCCAAGATTATCATCGTCTCAGGAATGTAATTAATAGACAGTGAACTTTGATAATCAATTCAAAAGCACCAAACATGGGAGCAGGTCGGAGAAAGTGCAACCACAATGAATGTAATCATTAGTCCATGGGGTCCCTTAACTTGACCGCTATCTAGCCGCATTTCCCTCCATGTTCCGTCTCCAATTCGAGTGTGTTCGTATTATCCTAAGGACGCGCGGCGACCGCGTCCGACCATCTCCATAATCCTTCGCCGTCTTCCAAAGTGCTTATCTCCCGGCGAGCCCTCGACGACGGAGGATCGAGATTTGCGTGGTCGCCGCACAGCGATGCGGACTGCGGCAACCACGTCGTCCTGACGGATGGCCGGAGGTGGAAGCGCAAGAAAGCACAGCGGTGAAACTTGCGCGCACCCGGCAGTTCGCACTCTCTTTCAATCTAATTAGTAAAACGGTACATTCCCGCATCCAAACTTAATTAAATTCGCTGCGCTCCGACGAGAAGTGCGTAACTTAAGTCCCTGACTTGCAATCAGTCCAGAGCCGCACTGCGCCGCCTGGAATGGCGGCAGCCATTATTCAGGCCATAAAATTGCATCGCATATGCATGCTGCGTCCATTTGGATGCAGAGCTGAGACAACTTTAAAAATCATGTAGAAAATATATGCAACTGCGGTCCCCCGAGGGGAAAGAGTTTTCACGCTTGCTCGGGGAGCTTATGCGAAAGCCCACGCTTTACGTGCTGAACATTGGCGCTGGAAGACTTTTAGGCAATGTGTCCCTGCACAAGCTCAGTGGAGATCAGGCAGCAAGACCGCGGATCTGTTACCCTTTTATTAGGTCCCGACACTTCGCTCAGCCCCATGCCGGAGCGCATGTCCGCGACTTTTCAGCTCTCCGGAGATCGCTCTTGATGCAGCGGACGTGTCCGCATTAAATTCATATTTCTTCAGTCAACTGGAGCGGCCTGGACGAGGCCTGCGAACAATTTGCGTTCATCCTGCTCACTTTACTGACGAAGCGTGACGCACTAAGTGGGCTCTTGTCTTCTTGGGCATTGGCAAAGGCACAAAATCAAGCATTCGATCAATACCTAACGCGATTCCTCATCTTGCACTGGAATTCGTCCTTAAATTACGCTGCCATAGTGACGCTCTATGAGCAATTGTCTTAAGCAATCGCATCTCTCTTTCTAGCGGTCTCTTCGCTGTCATTGAAATGGAATTGCGCAGGGGGCGAGTTGCTGGAGAGTTAATAGAAAACTTAAAATTTGCTCGTTTGTCGGAAAGGAGCGCGCGTATAATGGCAATGAAACCTTGCAAGAAGTAATGCGATGCGGATCCTCGCAGCCACTTGTAATGGAATCGAATTGAATGGGTGGTGGTGCCCGAAGTCTTTGTCCTTGCAATCGGCAGACAATACGCACGTAGGCATTGAGAGATTGGGCGACATAATGGCGTATCAGCGACGGAATATTTCAATTTCAGTAACGAAGATGACTGAGGCGGATGAATCGTCATCTTCTTCCCTCACTGCTCGGATTTGATCTCATTGGAATGGAACTGAGCCTCTTCCACCAACTTCTAATTGAATTGTGGTTGACTATCATTAACAAACATTACCACGGCGTTTCCCTGATTGAACTATCCTCGGTATTCATTAGGTTTACTTGATGTCAATTGGAGTATATTACCGTTCTATTTGTTACCTGGTTAACAAATCCTTTGGCCCCCTATCCCTTTGTACCCAAATATATTTTGTCCTTAGTTCCACTCTCGTATGACTTCATAGAAATTGACACCTCAATGCAGAAAACGTATCGAAGGTTGCAGAGCGAGAGCATTTCGATATGAACCACACTGCTTGCCGAACATGGACATTCATTGCGAGGTTCTCGAAATACGAGCGAACCAAGTGCTGCATGTGAATTGAGTTGCTATAAATCAAGTTTTATTAAGTTCGCACAGTTGGCGATCGCAGTGTAAGCCAGTGGAAATCAAGAATGGATTATTCTAGTCCACATTCAATATACCTCCATGCGGTTCAGCTGCGAACGCACTGAGGTCTTCATTGATTTCCACATTACCCTAGGCTTTCCTCTACCTGCTTGCAGTTGGGCGGCGACGACCTTTTGCCACATTTAAAAATGCCCCTTTTACTCCATGTTCTTCATGACTTTCTTATCGAATTCGTCGTCTATTACCTTCGGATAGAGTTAATTAAATTCATTACCCAATGTGGGCACAAATCAAGCGCCTTGTGAACTTAGTTCCGAACAATTCATTGCACACCTTGGCGCAACGAGAAAATGTGAAACTAGATATGGATTAAGCAGAAGAGAAGCAGAGCTTCTTTTTCCTTAATACGCTGCATGCCAGTGGGACGCGGATACCTGGCCAATCATGGCTTGGCTTTGCGAAGGGATAACGTTCATGGCTCTTATGTTTTACGGTTGACCGGCCCATAGGTCGTCAAAGTTCGGGCATAAATAATAATACGCAAGATCGCGAATTGGCTGCCACAAGGAAAGCGGCAGGCGATTGAAACCCTTCTCGGCTTTCAGACTCGATGCAGGCGCTCTGCAAGAACCACTTCCTTCAACAGCTCTATCGCAAGATTGATGGAGCGATGCTGTGGTCGCAGAACGAACGCAATCTCGACTGCGTTATCACGTTCCAAACGCACTCCATTCTGCAGCGCTTTATGCTGCGCTTCGACTTTCTGCAACTGGACTGCAACGACCATCTTTACATTTACGATGGCGCGCACGCCGTTGGCCAATTCAAGGTACGCTTACAGCCCGTCTGTCGTCGATGGCTATGGTCGCAAAGGGCGATTAGCGGTGAGCCCTTGTAATCTATGGCGCACACGTGCGCCTCTCGTTGCAGTACGACTTATCCTGTCGGAACACCAAGCTCTCCCTGGGCGCCATGTTTACGCGCACCAACTACGTGACCCTAAAGTACGTCACCGACAACTGGGGCACCGACTCCAACGGCTTCAAGCTTGTTATCGCAGCCGTAAAGGATCCGAGTGAGTTTACGCTGCTGAGGTGCTCGCTACAGCGTTTCTCTTCAATGTCCTCCCTGGTCCCCCTGGCCACCCCGCTTGATTTCGAATTGCAGAGCATGCGTGCACCGAGTTTCGCTGCAATCTGCGCGAATTCTGCATCTCCAATGATCTGATCTGCGATGGGATTAATCACTGCGCCGATGGTTCGGATGAGGTCGCAAGCACATTGTGCCAGAGTGAGTGGGTCATCGGGGGGTAGGCAGAGGTGCGCTGCTTGAATGTGCGCCTTATGTGTGCTTGCAGACACTGCTGCTGGGACCATTCTCGGCCTGGAGCGCACCTGGTTTGTGGTGCTCGTCGTCAGCCTGCTGCTCGTCTTGCTCGTCCTCATCGTGGCCGTTTCGATATGCCTATGCAAGAAGGGCCTGGGCACACGCAGCAACAATGCACATCAGCAGCAGCAGCAGAACTATTCGCGTGAGTACGCAGGTCCGGCTCGGATCGCCCAGGGTGATGCTGTCAGGTGGACCTTGTGCAGTGCAACAGATGTATGCCGGCGGCGGAGCCAACGGGACGCTCATGAAGCAGCAAGGATCGATGACGACGATCCCGACCGCCATCGACGGCGCCGGTTGCAATCCGGGAAACTGGTGCCACCCTGTGGGCCGACGAGGGTTCCGAATCAGCACGCCGGTCCGGGTCCGCCTCTATTGCCAGGCAAAGTAAGGCATGCGCCCGTCAACGGGGACGCCGACCTCGTCACGCAGAGCCAAAAGGACGAGTGGTTTGTCTAGCAATTCGAGGTATGGATGCCTGCCGCATCCAAACGAGCAGTCTAACTAGCCAGCAATCCGATGGTCTTGCAGAGGCGCCTCTGGAAATTCCGGCAGCCCGCAGGGTGTTTCGGTCATGTGTAGAACCCAACACATGACAACTCAACGCACATTTCCGACGCGACGATTTGGCAAATGCTCGATTTGCCATCCAGCGCTCAGCGGCAATCAATGAGAAATTGGCATGTCTTCTGCACATGGCTTGGCTAGATGACTATAGGTGTGCGAAGTGATGAGTGTTCTGTTGATGAGCGTGTTTGTGATTGCTGAACTGTACTGCGACTTTTGAGAGCAGCGCAAATCGCATATGTAAGTGTGAACATTCTGGAATCATTATTTGTTTAGACGTACTCCATCACCAAACAACGCTAAAGAATTGCCATCGGGAAAATCGTTTTGGATAACTTTACACAAGTCTTTACTCTTACTTCACGCCAAGTACATATCTGCTTCACGCATTTGATATCATTTCTATCAACTTGGAATTTACACATTTCCAGTTGACCTATCACATTATGTAAGCACATATCGACGAACAACCAAATGCAACAGGAACATATGAGAAAATATCAAGCTGAAATTAGCTAGTTCACATTGAGCAAATTGAACGTAAAGCTCGTGAGTTTTAAGTAGTGAATGGGAGAGCTTGGATTGAGCGTTAATTGCAGACCGCGCTCAAGCCGCGATAGGAAATCAAGTACATAACTAATACTGATGTGTGTCAGACAATATTCAATCTTATTATCTACTATGTATTCATGCATTGAACGTGCGAGCAGAGAAGATGCTTTGATCATCTTTTCATATTGTTGAGTGTCGTCTTCAAACTCGCGTTCGCGATCATCAATTCATTACGCGTGGGAAACTCATCAACAAGTCTCATCAGACTCAATTTCAATCTTCACGGAGATTCTTCTCGTTGGAGGGGAACCAATAGATATTGCATGAAGGGTGTCAGTTTAATAACACAGAAAGAAAAACTATTATCAAGAATAGGCAAAACTAGATTGAATTTCCAATGCTAAATAATATTAGAGAAGTGAAGAGTTGATGTTGAAAGTTTCGTTGATAAATCAGAAGCGAATTTTTTCAAATATCATCAACTTGTAGTTAATACCTATGCAGATACCATTATGAAGCAAATCGTAATCCAATATTATGCAGATTGTTCTCCTTACTTATAATACCGAATGAATGGTCAGTAATATATATAGAGAGAGAGAGTGAATGTAAAGACAAACCCATAGGCGGATTCATAGAATTCGAGACCCGAGAATCAAGGGAAATATCGAAATGCCATCATTTTAATATATTTTAGTGGGAATAGCGTTTTTACTATTTGTACATGTTCATTGATTCGAATTTAAATTCTTACCCCATAATACGTACTGCAATCGATGGAAAACTTTGTGCAGGTCACTCTACTGCTCTGATCACAAAACCGAGAATAAAGACAAAAGGCTAATCAACGAAACAATAATTGAACTGAGTATTATCACTAATCAACGCAATCAACGACGCAAAATGCAAGATACAGATCACAAACAATAACGTAAATTAGTGTTGCTAAAATCATTCCAAAGTCATCTCATTGCAAAAATGCAAAAATGGTACACTCTTCGATCTAGCGCTGCTTCTAATTGTAAAATATGTTATGTTATTACTTAGATGAAAACTTTTAAAAACCTACGCGTGAAGACCTTTAAAGTTATATGCTGGAGTGGAAAAGTTTGGAAAACGTTGTCAGAGAAATGGATTATAATGATGTATGTGGAAAGCTCGATTTCAGCTGAAAGTGCGCAATTAACTGTATTGAGAAATCATTGATTTCGTGTTATCCGATGATGTAAATCCATTTGTAAACTGCAATAAATTATTTCCATGTCGTATTCAACTGAAATATAAATAACTAAAGTATTATTAGAATGCATTCGTGAATTCATCAATTTAATGGAGAATTGATTATTTATCAATTTCATATCAATCATAAGTCGCTGCACACGGGGTGAACACGAAATCTAGTGAAAAGAGTATTGGAGAGATAGGTGTATACGGAAATTAGCCACGTAGGTGATATATTTACAATTTGTAAATCGTTATAGGCAAAGGAAATCATTTGTATTGGCAAATTAGATCAATTTGTGAATAAATTCATTGGCATTGTACCTAGGTGAATGAATAAGTATTTATTAATATTTCAATTAAATGCATTGTAGAGATCCGCTTCATTAAACAATTAAGTCCATCGCTTTCTGCCAGTAAAGACTGTTTGTGGGAAAGGTCTTGAAGACCTACTTTACCTACCTTAAGGTCCGTACGAGTAAGACAAATGTACAATTGTATTTACTGTATGATAAATGTCGATAGTTTTAACGCTATGATTACATAATATGATATGAAAATGGGGCGCATTGCATTCCGCTATTTAGTACGTTGTCCCGGAGCGAATGCTTTTTAATCATTTCATCCGCAGATGCCCTGTCCATGTGGTAATCATCTGACTAACATCCAGTACCATAATCATATGCTAACTAATCTCTAACGCCCCACTTGGGAAGCCACTCTTCGTTAAGCCTAGGCGAGAAGTTTGGCCCACTTATAGGTAATTGAAACCGATCAACTTATCAAGAATGTCAAATTCCGTTTCACGATCTCTTGATCTTATTCGCTTTCAGATCGATCACTGGAGAAGTTCGCCAGATTTGACTCATCCTCAGCATCTTCCAGAATGTCTGTCGAGCTTAACCATAGATGTCGCTGGAGTTTGCACCGGCGCCGTGAATCCCATGTCAGCACAGCTTCCCAAATCCGAATTAAGCTCAGCGCAGCTTGCAGCTTACTGGCGCAACCCTGCGCTTCTCTTGTCAGCTGAAGCTCAGGTTGCCTGCGAGTGCAACGGCTTCAGTATCCTCCAAGAAGCGTCTTAAGACGCTGCTGCCTGCTGGCGCTGAGACTCGCCGTGAGACGTTCGCGTTTTGAAGTTCTTGAGGCCGCGGCTTGCGCGCAGGTACCAAATGCACGTGCTCACTCTTGTTTATCTTTCGCACATTTGGCGCGTTTGGGTTTCCCGGGCTGGGCGAAACGGGTCGCAATAAAGTTCGCACGCGCTTATTGCCAGCATGGATGATCGCATTCGGTTCACGGCGAAAGTTTGAATTGTTTGGCTTGGCGCGAACAAGAGCGCGAAATATGAAGTGGCGCATCTGCTGGAATCTGCTGGTCTCTTTGCAACTATTATTGCTGCTCGCGCCCGCCGATTGCGGACGCGTTCGTCATCATTCGCCATCGCCCAAACATGGTAAGGCATTCATCTTTCCCATTTACGTGCCAGGCGAAGAGGTGTGCAGATAACTCGTGCAAATGATTGATGGACACGCGCAACGTGGAAGGAACGTGTTGTTTCCAATTTGTTTCAACTGCAATGAACAGTTGAGAAGTGCATTGCTTAGCATCTTCACATTTCCCTCCATCCTGCCCCTTAACTTGGTATGAAGTGCGGCGGATAAAAATATGCCTGTGTTGACGTGCGGAATTGATTGCGATTGCGTACATGCTCAGCGACCGAATCGGTAACGTTAATAACATGTAATGTTCGCAAATTGCCACAAATCTGCTTCGCGCCAGGCATCCAGCCAGCATGCATCGGGTGTTGGTGTCCGCACTGGCGTCTCCGATGCAATTGCAAACTTTTGCAGCCGAATAAGCTGCACGCATCGTCTACCTACATCCGCAAATGGATAGCCGATTTGCATACGCACGTGAGCCGCTCTCCGGCGTCCACGCGCAAATAATTAATAAGGCAATCAGCGGCGTCGTGCGTGCTGTCTCATTCGAGGCGCTGCATTTGCATGGCGCATTGTTCCAGCGCACAGACGCACGAATCCGGCACGCTGTTGCATCGCAGCGATGCAATTACGCGCGCTATTTATGCGCGCTGCAAGATGATGGTCTTTGAAGATGACTTACAACGGCGCGTTCAGGACGTTAGACTGAATTGCCGCGTTGCCGCACGCATCTGCAGCGAAGAGTAGATTCATGCGCTGCTGATTGCTATTTCCGATACGATTCGATTTGCCATTTTGTGGAAACTAGGATCAAACGTAGTTTGCGTCGCGAGGAGACCCAGAGTAGAACTCATGAAATTGAAGAGCTATTGCCCATGATTGCGCATTTCGTAGGCGGTTAACTCCGATGCAGTGAGCACATCAAATGCAAGCTTGGTCCATCCCAAATGCGGAAATATTCCAATTCCGTCTGGGTTCTGCTTATGGTTGCTTATGAATATCCTTGTGCAACGCAAACGTTTTCCGCATTCGTCAAGTTCATGGCTAAGTGGATAAATGCGCAGGCAAGGCTCGTCTGCATAGAAATGCGGAGGATCAAACGTAAAGACCCGGAAGTGCATCGCTCAGACGGCTAGACTGCCTGATGTATGTAATTTCAAAGGTAATCAATCAGTCAGTCAATTAGAATCGGAAACATTGCAGTCGTTATCGCAGCTAGGAGGACAGATCGCTTGCCAAGACGACAAACGTCCCCGGAAATTTCGAGTGCCTACTTAAACGAGAGTCTGCTCCCAGACTGGGCGCGCACCTCCGGCTGAATCGAAATTAAACGTAAACTCCGAGAGGACGCACGCATAAACGGAGCTAAAAATACGCTCGCAGACTGGTCTAGTGTTGCACGCAACACGAACGAAAGCAGATGCAAGTGCGAAGGTGCGTTCCCTCGAATCGAAACTCCATTGGGAAATATTTAGAGTAGATTTTCACGCCAGGCCGTCGTCTCCTTACGCCGCTTTTCATTAGCGCCTCGGCGCATTTCAATCGGCGCTAAACATTGCTCTTCGCCGCAGCAGCGGGCAATTTGTTTATCGACGCGCTGCTTGTTTACGCATCGTGTCAATGCCACCCATTTCTGCCAACAAGTCCCCTTGAACGTCTGGCTATTGTTCAATGCGGCAAAGACTACCCATCACTAGGCATGAAGGGCATTCGGCGAACGGATGTACCTGTGATTATTTATAATCACCATTAAGGAGCTAGCAGTTTGTAGGTTGCGCTCGGCGCGACGCTGCAAATCGCTGGACGTCTAAACAATTAAGGAACACGTTTCCATATTGGGCCGTTTGGGGCTTCGGCGCACATGAATAAGCTGCGCGCCCGTAAAACTAATAACGTAGAAGCAATTCAGTTAATTGCTGCCGAATTTACGATGCGCTCGCGGTCGCTGCCTCGCTGTGCGCAATTAATCAGATGACATAAGTTGCGTGCGAGTATTGCCCGCTAACGGTAAATTATCGCCGAAATGAGCATTCGACTCGCGACTTTATTGGCAACAACAGGCCCCGATCGGCGCCAACAAGAGGCGCTTGCCGATGCGAATCAAACCGCCAATTAAAGTGGAATTCTTCGCAAGCTTCCTTATTCTCTTTGTTGCTATTCGCTAGCGAAGGATTCGTTTACAATCTATAGATATTCCGGTTTTCTAGCGTTACAGCCCTATCTACGCCTCAAATCACCCGATTCCAGCTCTCAGGCGATGTCTGTATCTGTTTCTGTTGGCCCGTATTCCCATAGAAGTTGCCATTATCTTAAAGAGTTCACGCCTTGTAATTGAACCTTTTCGTGGAATTAAATGGAATTCATTTAAATTTCATGATGTCGAGTGTGAAAAAAGATAGCAATATATCGAAAGAACATTAGCAAAATCTATGCATTGCAGATTGCAGATTGCTGGCATTCTTAGCGCTCCCGGGGAAATTAAAGCAATTACGGGAACATTGTGTGCGAGGTAGCTGCGCGGAGACACAAAAAGAAGGATAAATGAGGCAAAAGCGGCCAGCCGAGATTGGCAATAAATTATCCGGCAAATGGCATCCGCTGTTGTCGGCTAATGGATCCATTGTTGCACTGATGGATTGTCGCTTTCACCGGGCCGAAAGCAAAGCGCCGGCAATCTCATCGATGCCACAACTGCTCCTCGGCGTTGCCGCCGCCACCGACGACGCCATCCTCGACGAAATTGCGGCCGGAATGCGCCGGCACCTTTGTGTCGGCAGATAAAAACTGCCAACGGTATTGCACGCTCAACCCGTCAACCTGTTGACGAAATTTACGATTATCACCGTTCGCCATTCGCTCCGCTGCGCGCCGCTCGCATTTCCAAGGCAAATACACACTTGGCGACAATGTCTTGGCCAGCCGGCTTGTCACCGATGAGCACACAAGAAATTGGCCACGCTTTCGACTGCAGCACGTCACACTTGGTTTGCACTGCCTCTCTTCGCTGTCTTATCGCGTCGCTGATTGCCATGATGGGAGGACAGAATTTATCCACTTGATGCCCCTGTGTTCAAATGCAATGTTTCCACTTCGCTGATTTACGAATAATTCTCTCTATTTTACCGTTGCAATTACAGTTCCTTTGTTTCCAATCATGTTATCACTTCCGGTGGTTTCCATCCGCCTGGACCATATTTCTCAATTGCAAAGCGCATAACATTGCCATATTGCACAGCAATAGGCTGCAAAGTGTAAACGTGGGAATAAATAGGAATTGTTTTGGAAGGCGCACACGAAGGATACGCCCCAATATTGTGATTACTGCGTATTTATTTGCATAGCTATAGTGCACTAGACGGATAAGTGCACAACACAGCGAACTAACTTTAGATTCGCGTATGGAACGTAGGGCTGAAGACGCTCGTCGGGCACTCGTCGCCAAGAGCTAAGCGACCACGGTGGACACGTGAATGAAGAAGGCGAACGTTATAAATAATTTCGTATTTTAAGCCGGTGCTCAGCTATTTTCGCAGAGACTGTCGCCGTCTTTGCATCGAGCGCTCGCGAGCGCAGAGGAGACCTACCGACTCTATCAAATGTTGTCCGCCCATTCAATCGATAGTTTATCGCTCGACAATCGCAATCTGTTTGTTTGCTTTATCGCCATCCATGACTTGGCCGTAAAGCCGAAGACCGAGCTGGAGGACTAAACACGGGCTCTTGCCCAGCACTTGAGCGACTCTCCAGCGTTCAACGACGTGCAGGAACTTGCTGAGGCAATGCTAATGTTAGTGGTTTCTAATAATTATGTGGACAAGTCGCATCTCGCGCATAATGCCCAATTCTTGGGAATGGCCATAAGAGATGTTGCGGCAAAGCGAGTGGTAGATCAATATTAGGATAATCGTCGTCATTACTACAACATTTCTGGTGTGCCCCAGCGTTATTGGATAACAGTACTCAAATGGGCTTCGTCTGCTTCATCCTCTGCGATTATTGATCTTAATCCGTTGACCATAATGCCTGTTGAATTGCATCCATATTTAATGATTTCTCGATGTGAGCATGCAGTCAACGTCTGGACGATTATAATCGGCAATCATTTATTTTCCATTACAATTATCACAACATGTTGACGTAACTGAAGAAATCTTGAGCTCTTATACTTATACTTGTTGGGGCCATTACGATTGGCGTTCGTTCTGTCTTCGGCCGCCACAGATGTCCACGAAAGGTCGCAAAAGCCCCGACTTGATGCGAGTATAAGTGAGCCACACACGGCGCATCATGACCTCAACAGCTCCTCAAGATAGTCGACTGGTTCAGGCACGTCAATCAAACGCATTGAAAACGGCGACAGGATCGCAAATGCAACAAAGGGCGACCGTAATTAGTGCAATACGCAGCTTCAATAACAGGTGGATTATTCAGTGAGCCTGGAGGCCATTCATTGCTTCAGCGAGAGGCGCGAGCAGGAGACAGATCTCCTTGTAAGGAAGCAAATGTCGCCGTCAACGCCGTGCGTCTCATTACACACTTTCGCAGAGGCGCTCCTCGCGTTTATCCATGCCATCCATGTGGGATGGCCGCTCACTGGATGTAGATTCGAATCAACACAATTACAATCGTGTATTCAGTTACAAATTGCCGTTCCCAGCCACGACGATGCGCAGGAATGGTGAACCGAAGCATCAGTCACTTTCGTTTCACATCCTCTTGGCCGAAGCGAGTTTCGATGAAATCTGAACTTGCTTGGGAGCATCTTGGCTTTGTCATATCCATAGCGGAATATAGCAATGGTAAAGCGCAAATATTGAAACAAGGCGAGAAAGCTGCAAGTGCAACACTTTATTGGAGTACAGCCCAAAATCCTGCGCGCTCCAGATTGGGTCGACTCAAAGATCCGCGGCACGCATTTCCAACTCAACTTGCGAACGCTCTATTTGGCATTCCAATTTAACTTTTCGCACTTTCAGCTGTGTGGAACAACTCCGCTCGCATTTTGTTTCCAGGCCGCAAACTTCACACTAAAATTCGCAAATTGCGAAAATCGCAAAGCTATTAAGGTTGTAAGGCTATTGCAATCATTAATGTCCCAGTTGTGGTCACCTCTTATAAATTATTGGAAGCCGTAAAGCATGCCTGTATTTACTTTCGTATGTCCTTATCATAATAATTGCAGTTGTTGTTGATTTATTCGTTCTATACTTCTTTATCCAATTGGCAGAATACCAGATAATAATGATAGCAGCAAATAATGCAAATGAACAAATTATCAGTCGGAACTGCACCTAATCGGAGGATAACGATGAATTGGTTTATTACGGTTACCACCAGTCGGTTTGCGACATTCCTAAAATAGTCTCTCATTACCTTCTGGAAGGGTTCAAATGTACTTAAATTAAGGTCATAAACAATGCGTGATGGATTAGCTCAACGGCACTCGCCCTGGATGCTGATGGGGTCTTTAGCGCGATTGGACTATAAAACCATTGACTAATGTCGATGAATTTATTGCGTTGTTGCAGCGTTGAAGTTTTTACGAGGCATCGGCGTCCCCAGGCACAAGAAGCACCATCCGGAGTCTCAGGCTGGTGGCGGCGGTGCCGACGGCGGCCTCTGGCCATCGGTCTTCAATCTGGCGACTAAAGCTGTCATCAGCGCGAACGCGACCTGCGGGGAGGGCGGTCGCGAAGAGTTCTGCCGCATGCATGATGCGCCCGCTCGCGCCCAGCATCGCGATCATCTCGGCGGAGGCGGCAGATGCGGAGTCTGCGACAATTTCAGCCCCGATGCCAGCAAGCGCCATCCGATCAATTATGCGATCGACGATGGCTCGAATCGATGGTGGCAGAGCCCGCCGCTGTTCTACGGCCCGCAATACGAACATGTCACGATCACATTGGATCTCAAACAGGTCTGTACGCAGCCGAAAGTGGTCTTTTTATTCGACGCGTTTAAGAGACAATGAGCAACGGTATGCACTTGAACGGGCACCCACACGCGCAACTTCGTGACCGTGATTTGCTGCGGGCGCTGCCCGAAGGGTACTTCTTGTATTGTTCGGTAAACACCGAACTGAGCGGTCGCCTCATCGCCATTGATGCTCATTAATTGTGCATCTCAACAATGTAGAGAATTGGAGAGCTGGTTGAGCAAAAAGCAGCCACAATGAAACAATGTGCGTGCCATTCTTATCGATGTCGTGCGGCGCGCATAACAACCATGGGAACATTGATGTCCAAGCGCAGACGAAGACATTGCACGCTGCTTCGAGACATGCTGCATTCGGGCAATTCCAACAAGGCGCTCTTCGGCCACACCAAATCAATATGAGGGATGCGCATGATTAGATTTACCAATAATTACGTCAAGTTAAGCTATTATCTCGTGGCAAACTGGTTTGCAGTGCTTTGAACTCCACTTTATCTGTGATCTTTTTGACGCGAGCATCAATAGGTACATCCCGTAATAAAGTAGATGTGAGCATGTACACTTTTCCAATATTTCTTTCGTGTGTCCACATATGCATTGTACAAGGAATACATTTTTCGGATATCAGAGGAATAAACGAAGCAATGGTGCGCATCTTATACCCCATGTCGCGTTAACACTTATTTATTGCCGCGCTTACATTCGATGGGCACTTGAGACTTGAGCAGAGATTCCAGACCTGCCGTTGTTGCTGTTGCCTCATAATTGCATCTGGCGGATTACATCACAGATGACAATGGCATGTGATCTCGGCGGCTGCAGACGGTTTGCGCTGCAATTATGCTAGAAATTTATCCGCGCCCCTGGCGTGTCACATTCGAGCCGTATTTCTTCGGCGCGGCCGAAAGACTGCACCTTGGGCTGGATCCAATCTTAATTTTTATGGTACCGCAGTCAAATTGGCCCTCGACTTGATTGCGCTAAACCTATATACGATATGCTCCATTATTTAATCTGTTCTGGACTATTAATAGTGTTTAAATAAAATGGATCTGGTCTAACTTCGCTATCGAGATAAGACATTGATCCATAAGCATGTGCTGCGAAACTAGCGATGGCATGATCACGAATAAAGTGGGCAACCATAAACAGACCACACAGGAAGGCGTCTAACCACAATAAGATCACGTCTGGGCAAGGGTGGCTCAATAATTAAGTCACTACAAAAATGAGAAAATATTGAGATACAACTGTTAATTCGAGAATTTATTCGCCCAGCCCCAGTAATGGAAGAATGCGAATATGAATCTTGCAACGAGAACCGCCGCCGACTCATGTATCAGAATAGTTTTACGCTTGGCGAACTTGTCCCATCTTTGGCGATATTCGCGTCACGTTTTCCGCAGAGCGCCGCTCTGTCCCGTTTCTTATGCATTTCGATCACATCGATGCCATTTTCTCCACGCTAAGCCGCCAACCACCTTGGCGCACGTTGAAACGGCGTCTTCCTGCCCATTTACATAAGCATTGGACGATATGTTTCACTCAATCCTTGGCGCATGCAGATTGTCTTGCATGTGGCATTACACATTCCCAGACGTTTTTCGTATTGCGTCAAATCACCACCTTTCAGGTGTACCAAGTGGCCTACGTGACCATCAAAGCGGCCAATTCCCCACGACCAGGCGCATGGATTCTGGAGCGGTCGCAGGATGGGATGACCTTTGAGGCATGGCAATACTTTGCCACCAGTGACAAGGACTGCCTGGACCGCTACGGGGTGGCAGTGAGGAAAGGGAAACCGCATTACTTCACCGACTCCGAAGTCATCTGCACATCCTACCATAGCAAGCTGATGCCGCTGGAGAACGGCGAAGTGAGTCATCCAAAGACATCGCATCTGGTCTCTTCCGACTCGAACCGGGTCATGTACCAGAGCTTGCCAAGCTGTCCAACGAATTAGGTTGCAGATCGGCTAATTAGAGATTATTTGATTCACCTACGAGGCCATTAAGCTGCACTTAAAAGGAATGATGAATCGATTTTCAGATCCACACATTCCTCATCCACGGCCGTCCTGGCGCAAATGAGACCAGCCCCGAATTGTTGCAGTTAACGCGCGCGCGTTTCGTCCGCTTTCGCTTCCAGGGCCTTCGGGGCCGCGTCGACCCCTTGCCGGCGAGCATCTCCCAGGACATCAACTGGGACAAGAAGTTGTTCTATTCCATTCGAAACATCCGCATTGGCGGACAATGCGTCTGCAACGGTCACGCTTCCAATTGCCGGCACAACGTCGCTTCCGGGGTAGGCCTTGCTCGCTTTACCACGAGGACAATGATATATCGTTTGATGCTTTGGCATAGAACCTGGAATGTGAATGTGCCCATCACACCTGTGGCCCCAACTGCGACACATGTTGTCCGCTGCACAATCAACGCCAATGGGGCCCGGCGACATCCAGAGACTCGAGGGTATGTCTCGCATGCAACTGCCATGGACTGGCGAAAAGTTGCCACTACGACGAAGACGCAGACCGGGCGAGAATCAGCCTGGACACGAAGGGGTCGTACCGGGGCGGAGGAGTGTGTGACAACTGCACCAAGCATACGACTGGAGTCAATTGCGAAAAGTGCGCCTCGGGCTACTACCGTCCGTTGGGCGCCAAACCAGACTCCGAAGTACCCTGCGTAAGATGCGACTGCGATCCCGATGGCAGTACCGGCGACTGCTTCCTGGACGGCGGCAATCCGCTGATATGCCATTGCAAGTCCGGCTTCACCGGGCCGCGATGCGATCAGTGCGCGGTGGGTTTCCGCGGGTACCCAAATTGTGAGCAATGCCCTTGCAGTCAACGCGGCACATTGCCGCAGGTGCATAATGGATCGTGCGAGGGAGACTGCGCTTGCAAGGTGGCGGAATGACGGATTCGCACTCTACTCAAACGTCTTATTCATTGCAATTTGTAGACAAATGTCGAGGGGAAGCAGTGCGACAAATGCAAGCCGGGCTTTTTCTCTCTGCAACTCTCGAACCCCGACGGCTGCGTGGCTTGTCACTGCTCAGGTGTGACTTCCGTCTGCGCTTCCGCATTTATGCATCCGCTCATAGTAAGTTGTACACTGGGAATTCTGAAAAACATAACTTTTAGATCGCTTCGTTCGTAGATTAACTTCAGCATCGTTGAACCATGGCTAGTTGCCGACATATCTGTGAAGGAATTGGAAAGGCCCCTAATGGATGACCGCGGAATGCTCACTGTGGGCAACAACGAAATTGTCGGAAGTGAAGCGTACTACTGGCTGGCGCCAGACCACTATACTGGAAACAAACTATTTCTATACGGAGCGCAATTGTTGTACAAAGTCCACTGGGTGGTGATGCGCGGTGACACGTCCGGCAAACCGACCATTGGCCCCAATATCATTCTGGTTGGCGCGAATGGAATGCGGATTGCCTGTGGCGACGACTCTTACACGACCAGCAATATGACCTTTCTGATCACGTTGGACGACTTCCAAGAGCCGTGGTACCACGTGCCGGAAGATGTCGACGACATTGTGACGCGCTTACGCCGCACCGAGTACAAAGGCGAGATGGTCACGCGACCCCAGTTCATGAGCGTCCTCAGTGACTTGAAGCACGTTCTGCTGCGGGCCAAATTCCATACCGACCAGATCGAGGTCTTCCTCGAGGAGGTAGTTATTTACACTGGCAACTGGACGGACGGATACGGGCCCGTTGAGGAGTGCTCCTGTCCCTCAGGCTACTCTGGGCTGTCGTGCGAAACCTGCCAGTATGGGCACGTGCGCATCATGGGCAACACCAGCACGCACGAGATGAAGGGCTACTGCGTCAAGTGCGACTGCAACGGGCATTCGGCCACCTGCGATGCGGATTCTGGGGAATGCATCTGCGAACACAACACCATCGGGGAGCGATGCGCACGGTGCGCACCTGGGTTCTACGGCAACCCACTGCTGGGCACGTCCGACGACTGCAAACGCTGTGCGTGCCCATTAGTGGACGAGGAGAACAACTTTAGTCCCAGTTGTCAACTGGACTCCACCGGCATTTCAACACGCGGGGAAAACGCTAAGAATGCGGGATACGTGTGCACCCAATGTCCTCGCGGATACACCGGAGATCATTGTGAAATGTGAGCATCCCTCATGGCGGCCCGAAAATGGCGTATTTGAAGTGCTGCTGTCGTTGCAGATGCGATGATGGTCATTATGGAACGCCCAGTGTTCAAGGCGGCAAATGCGAAGCATGCACTTGCAACGGAAGTCCCTGCGACCGCGTCACGGGACAATGCTTAAGTTGCCGAGGCAATACGGAAGGTAAGCCGCAAGACGACTTGAAATTCAATGAGACTCTAGCCCAAAAACGCATTGGCATTAGGATGGAAGTGTGATCGATGCAAAGAGAATTATTTCGGCGATCCGCTTACGGGATGCGAACCATGCCAATGCGACCAGTTGGGCGCGTCGACTTCTCGATGCGACAATGCCACCGGCGAGTGTCCCTGCAAGGAGCATTTCATTGGCCGCACATGCAATAAATGCGAGGTGCGTACCAGCAGAGTTGTAGGCATTCCAGCCGCTCACTAATGCCCCTACAGAGCGGATACGGGAACACGACTGCGTTATGCGTGAAATGCAGCTGCGATTCCGTGGGATCGACGAGCCCAGAATGCGATCAAACCACCGGCATGTGCGCCTGCCAGGAAGGCGTCGAAGGATTCCGTTGTGACGCATGTCAGCATTTGTTTTACGGCCTCTCTACGAACGGCTGCGCAAGTAAGTCCAAGCGAAACCTGCTGCCGATAACCGGCGAAAGCATTAAATATTATTATGATATGGCAACTTGAAAGCGCCGACAGCAAATCGAATCAATCGATGCGCTGTGTCCGCAATGCCAATGGCTTCATAATCGTGCGTGTGGTAGGTAGCTAGACGCAATTAAATCGATCTCGTGTCCTTCTCGTTTTATGAGCCGGGATATTCAGCTGCGCATTAGAGTCTAGGTAATCCTCTCGCAGACTCCGAAATAATTCGGAATTGCCTTCGTATGCCATGGCCTGAAGAGAGAGTAATGAAACCTTTCCGTCTGCTCGTTTTGCGCTCGTTGCGAGTGAACCGTGCCGCTCATTAATAACCATCTCGATAAATAAACGATTGCCGTTCTTCTGCGCCAACACGTGAGGTAATTGCGCGGCCAGCAGGAGGTCTTTGTGCTCGATCGCGAGAAAAATTTAATCGCCATCGCTTTCTGCACTGATTGAATATGCACCCACGCATCTCGCTTTCCAATTGTTTGCCATTGCCACGCAGGTGGTTTGCACATTGAGGTAAAGATCGTTTCAATGCGCTCTTGCTACCATTTATCAACGCCCGAGAAACGGTAAGTTGCCGAGTTGCCATTGATTAATTCCAAATATCAGCGCGGGCTCATATCAAAGATGTCTCTGGCAATTTGCGCTTGTGACTTATTTGCATTGCCACGAATTGCGATAAAGTGATCGTTGACGAAAAGCAGCAAGTTGCAGTAAGACGATGATGGTTCACCGATTGCGGTCGGTGTCGACGATGGCCGCAGACCACCCAATGTCTTGTAGGAAGGCCTAGTGGGCACAAAAAAGCGCAATTGACGTGCACTGAGCACGGGACAGCGGACTCGGCGGCATGAAAGGCGCTCGCCCATTAAACTGCTGCTTTAAATCAAGACGTTCACGGTTTAACGATCTAAAAATGCCTGCATCTTCTCCTCGCTGACTCCCCATGGGTCACGTGCTGAATTGTCAAGGATTAGAAATGTGCACTAGTTCGCGTCTGAAAAAGAAATGTTTTCAATGAATTAATCGCAAAATTGCGTCAAAACTAATTGAGTAGATTTACTCAATAACGATGCTGTCATCACCTGATGACTTTACTTAATCATTTCTGTTCAATTAATGTTCAGTTGCGCTTTACGCTCCTCCTTTGATTATTGTAATTTTAACTTTCTATTCTTTCTAATTGCGGAAATTTGATTCGTGATATCAATGATGAATCCGCATTAATTAGTTAATTATCATACGAAAACGTGCGTTGGAGCTATCGAGTCAAAGGTCCATTCAACGAGACGTTAGAATTGAAGTTTATGATCTACTAAGTTGTTTATTTAACCGACATGCGTTTGGAATGTTCACTGTTAATGTGTTTGCAAAACATTCGCATTAACCTGAAGATATGTGAACGAGTGTTCAATGTTGCATTTATTTATAATACTTATATGAACGATATAACGATTGCCATTGCGCGCTGTTTCTTCGGCGCAAACCATAGCAAACCTCATCGGAATAAAAACAATGCGTGCCTGTCACCTCCGGCATCGACAATGACCTGTTGCCAATTGTGGTTTGCGCATGCTGTGCGCTTTGTTAATAATCAGCGTCGGCCGTTAATTGGTGCGCACGAAAACTGGGTTTGAACGCAATTTCTTCTCGTTGCCGGCTCGCTGCAATTAGCGAACGTCTTGCGGCGCAGAAACGATTGCAATTATGAGTAATTCTTGCGAGGGCTGTTGCCCATTGTTTCTGGCAGTGATTTTGCATGCTGGATTGTAAGCGACTACAGCAGCTAAAACCCATTGGCCTGCTCCGACCACACCGGAAGGCAGCGTTCGAGGCGCTTTCGCCGAAGTGCGAACGTGTGCAAACGGCGAATCGAGTCGCAAGGCTGCCTCAGAATTAGCTCATGTTTCCATTATCAGCAGCGTAAACTTCCGCTGCAGCGCGTTGCATTTTCGCGCGCCGCGCGCTCACCCAGCGCATGCGCTACCTGCTTAACTCTGCGTCCAGCATCCAGCATCCAGCCGGATCAGCCGCAATCCGATGCGCGGCCTCAGTTTCAGATTAAGCGCGTATCGGATCGGATCGCGGATCGCGGCGAGCAGTCCATGCGCGAAAATGCAGATGCGCGCCGCGTGCGGATGAAGTGCGTCCGGATCGCAAGATGCATCTCACTGCCGCCGCCTTCGTGTGCTGCCTGCTCGCGCTGCGAAGCTGCGAAGCGTCGCGCCGACTTCCGGACCGCGAGGATCCGCATTTGACGCATTCGGGCATCGCTTCCGCGAGTCGTGCGCGCGATGGGACCGCGCTCGACCAGAAGTCGCGCCGCGCGGAAGACGAAGAAGAGCGGCCGCGCCAGAGCGTCTCGCGGCGAAAGAAGCGCAATTACTATTGCTATTATTACGCGTGCGGGGGGTGCGGCAATCGATGCGCGAACAACATCGAGCATGCGAGGAAACCCACTGCGAAACCGGCGCTTTCCCGGCCCACGTCCATCTATCACGGTCGCGGCAGGAGCTGGATTGGACCGCGAGGAGGTAAAGCCATTATCGCCTTGGAGACGATGCCCTTTGCGGCAAAGGAAGCGATCGTTAACGATCGTGGAGGCCCAATTAAGAGAAAGCATTTTCTCTATATTGCCCTTGCATTCTCGTCCACTTTGGAACTCAATTACTCGTGAATGCATCCAAAAGGCGAATTTCTAAGACTCATTTACCGACAAAACATCCATGACATTTTCTTAGCAAGTACAATTCGTATTTTATGGAAGTTTGGTTGATAGCCCTGAGAGAAAAGCTTATGACCTAATTAACTGCAAGCTCCACAATCGTTAAGGCATTTAATCAGTTGATTGAATTCAGATCACGCCGATGATAAAGCGAGATTCGGAGTCAGTTGCACAGCATGCATGTCGTTCCTTTGTATCGCTAGCCAAGTTTCCCATATTGCGGAAGAGCACGATCTGAAAGATTTATTGGCTTCTCGTCATCACCCTGTGCATTCTAATAATTGCATGTGGGCTCGCTGTACTGGAAAACTATAGCTGACCCGAGTATCGGATATGAACGCAGCGCTCTCCTCTAGGCACAGTTCATTGGTTTGCGTGCGCGATCTTTTCCCTAGGAGCGCAGTCTGCACCTAGCTCGCTATGCTTCACTGATAGGCCATTGCACGCTCCTTCAAGCGGCGAATTTCGGTGCTGGGTCATCGCGCAGCCGGCAATTATGGCGCACGACTGATAAGCACGATTGCTCTGCCGCATTTATTGTCGCGCTTTGCGTGAGTACCTTGACGTACACGCCGCAATTTCGACCGAGAAACACGTTCAACGGCCAATAATCGAATTGAATATCAAATTCATGTATAATCAGCGTTTATCCCCCACAAGAAATCTGCCGTCCACGAAACGAATCCATCAAGTGCGCCAAAAATGCGTAAATGAGGATGACTCCATTTTCACTTCCGGTACCTAAACACACACCCAACCGGCTGGCTCTAAATATAATGTTTGCATCAGACTTCCGGGTTGTCTGCTGAACACATGTGCACACTTCCATCTTCATCCTTAATGAATTTATTCCGCATTTGTTCCCCGTTACTGATCAGCATTCGCCATTCGCCCTACGACTTCTAGCATTGTACCCTTTGCGCCCTTTCTCCTGCAGGGTTCCTGTTGAAGTAGACAAGAACGTACCTGTGAGCAGCAATGACATCATTATCGTCCCAGTCCGTTTATTATGACGAGGGGTTCGCCGTAGGTCGGCAGTTTGCTTAATCATTGCAATTTTATGGCAAATTAGAAGATAAGTACACGCACATGACTTTTACGCGTGCTTTCGAAAGCGGCGTGCGCAAAGTGGAGCTTTTATGCTAATTGACGTGGCGCTCAGATGGAAGACGTCCAGCGGGCCGAACACCATCAAAACGAGATCGCGAGGCGCAAGAAGCGAGTCAGCAAGCGCATTCAATGTAAATCGCTGCGATTTAGTCAGCGGGCCATGTCTTCCTTGCTGCTTGACTTGGTACGCGTGTCGCAGTTGTCGCCTGCTAATCTTGGCGAAGACTGTCACTTCTTCGGCCCTCAATCATGTGCGACTGCTTTGTCTTGGCTTGGCATGTCTGCAGAGGCGCGTGGGACGTGACATTTCCATCAAAGCTTTCCATTGCGCCACTCGAAAACTCCGAGTCGCACTGGAGTTTCTTGCTTTAAATGGGCACATTTGCAAGGTTGCCTCTTATCTCATTGAAAGCTGTGTGCAAATTGCGTAGGTATTTGAGAATATGCATTCGAATATGTTCGATCACTCGTCTTTGTCCAGCTGCAGTAATTATGCATTCAATGTTTCATATGTGCAATGATGTACTGCCGCATCAAGTTATGAATGGGAGGCAGGCATGCAGCGTGCACTTAACGTGATTACGATCCATGGGGAAACTTGTTGATTTAATTAGGACTGCCTCTAATTCGATATGCGAAGGCGTTCGCGTTGACTTTAATCTCACTCATCGTTATCGCTCCATCACCGCATTGGTTTCGCGTCCGACCACACTCTCAGAATTACCAATCCATCGGGCATTCAAATAAAATTTCCGCTGCGTGTGCACGCACCAATTAAATGATCAAAGCCATGATGCAATTTATGTGAAATTTATTGCCGTTCACTTGGTGTTGATGGATTCCATTGAAGTGCTCGCTCAATCGTTGGAGCTGTGAATTCCCAGAGACTCATCTGCAGAATTGGGCGACTTGAATCACCGACATCAACACGGCACATCTAAAAATGCTTCAAAAACCATCTTCAATGCGTATGAATTATGAAATTATACAGTTCCCGATTATGTCGGAATGCAAATTACACGGAGGAAAGTTTACAAGGCATCTATTTTGAAATAATAACTAAGCATTACAGCGTTAAAACGTTTTGAGAATGTTGGAAACATTCACCTGCGTGAAATGATGATGCAAAGTTGAAATTCAATCCTTATTATCATCTATTAATCATTGATTAGTGTGCGACAATTTTCTTCATAGGTTGCAATTGTTCGCAAAGGGGATCCGAACTGCCCACATGCCATATAGCAACAGGGCAATGCCGCTGCAAACCCAATTACGTCGGGTTGACGTGCAGCAAATGCAAGGTAATCAGGCTTTGGCATGTATGAGACAGCGCCTAATTCATATTGGTCGGTTTTCCGCAACCAGGAAGGCTACTATGACACCTACCAAGGATGCGTACCATGTAATTGCGATACTACCGGTTCAGAGAGCATGTCCTGCGAGAACGAAAGCGGTCAATGTGCATGCAGGCCAGGCGTGAACGGCAAGACCTGCAACGGCTGCAAAGCGGACTTTTACGGTTTCTCCCAGCGCGGATGTAGATCGTGCGCTCGATGCGACAAGAAAGGACACATTTGCGACCCCGAAGACGGGCGATGCGTTTGCCCTCCCAACAGCTACGGAGAATCGTGCACCTTGTGCAAACCCAACCACTGGGGCTTCCAGCCAGCCGTGGGCTGTCGGGCATGCGATTGCTCCGAACCCGGAAGGCTACGCTCACAATGCGACCAACGAACGGGCGTCTGCACGTGCCAACAGGGTTATCAGGGCGCAAGGTGCGACCGGTGTGCACATGGCTACTACGGGTTCCCCAAGTGCAAGCGATGCAACTGCCACTTGCCCGGGACGCATCCGCATCACGGGCGATGTGATCCAACCGGCGTGTGTCAATGCAACGCAGATGGGATATGTCCTTGCAAGGAGCAGGTGGTCGGAAGACGCTGCAATCAATGCGCGGAAGGAACGTTCGGTCTGCATCTGGACAATCAATTCGGGTGCACGGAATGCTTCTGCTTCGGGAGGTCTAAGCGGTGCACCAACGCGGGTTACACATGGGGCACAATCAGAATGAAGCCGAGAATGCTGAGTATCGGCTTTACCGATTCCGAGCCGGATATTATGCGTCAATTGACCTTGCTCACACCGAATCAGATCGACATGAAGGATTTCGAGGTGATTCCCAATACGGAGGGCAACGTGAGTAGAGCCCAGGACCACTTTCCCAGGCCTCTGTATTGGTTGCTGCCGCCACAGTACACCGGAGATAGAATTCATTCCTATGGGGGATACCTCCGCTTCACCCTTTCGGTAAACCCGCAACACTGCGATGATGGGGCATTCCTCCAGTACCCGCTAATACGCATCGAGGGCAATTCCATCGCACTCGTACACTTCGAAGGCGGCAATAGCATTTCCAATCGCTACGAAGTGCGATTGCACGAGAGCAACTGGCGCAGGGAGAGTCATGATGGAACGGCACATGTGCCCATTACCAGGGACGTTATCATGGTGACGTTGCAACGAGTAACTGCGATCTACATAAGAGCCACCAAGTGCAAGTCATTTGAAACCGCGACATTGTCGGAAACGTCCTTAGACAATGCAATCAAGGTGCATGGCAACCCTCCGCCATTGGCGGTTGATGTTGAACTGTGCACTTGCCCGGAAGCATTCAATGGTACTTCGTGTCAGAATCCCAGTTTGGGCAATTATCGCGAGAAACACGTACATCACATATACCGTGGACCCGAAGACATCGACAACGTTGTTGGTCTAGCAAGACCGTGTTCGTGCAACGATCGCTCGAAGCTTTGCGACATTGAAACCGGCTATTGTTACGATTGCGGGCAAAATACTTCGGGAAGAGTCTGTGAGCAATGCGCTGAAGGATTCTACGGCGATCCAAGCACAAACCCGTGTCAGCAGTGTGCATGCCCATCTCTGGGACAGAACTTTGCCTCAACATGTCTTGCAATAATCAACACCAACAGCTTCCAATGCATGTGTAAGCAGGGCTACCAAGGCTCCCAATGCGAACGGTGCAGTTCTGGATATTACGGCCAACCACACCTCCACGGCGGCAAATGCCTTCCGTGTAGATGCAGTCCCGAGGGCAGCATGACGCCGAATTGCGAAGCCTCCACGGGCGCATGCAACTGCAAGCCGGACCTAGTCGGACAGAAATGCGACGAATGCATTCAGCGTGGCCACGTTTTGCAGGACAATCAATGCGTCCGATGTGATACTTGCGTGTTGCTTCTTCTTGACGACTTGCGCAGCTTAAGCGCAGACATGGGCAACCACTCGAGGCAGCTAGAAACCGCAGGAGTGCATGCTCCCTGGGATACGCTTTCCCTGCTGGAAAATACGTACATCCAATATTCGGATCGTATCAATGGGATTGTGGATTCTAAGCGAAAGTTTAACGAGGTTCTCGAAAAGGGGCAATTGCACCTGCTAGAAGATGCGGTCTATCAACTGAGGGACAACTTCACGGAGCTCCGCGAGGAAGCGTGGAGAGCACAGAACGAAGCGAAAGCGAACAGACAGCGTGCAGACGGCTTAATGAATGCCATTAATGACACGCATTACGAATTGGCAGCGATTCAAAAAGTGCTCAATGACTTCGGCGTACAGTACACTTCCACGAAGGACGCACTCCGGCGAGGACAAAAACTCTTCGACGAAATGCGAAGGAATAAGCCACGTTCGCGAAAAGCGAACGAAGTGAAGCGTAGCTGCGAGACCTACATGCGTCTTGCAAATGATCTCGAAAAGAAAACAAGCATTCGCGATTTCGCTGATTTGGGATCCCAACATGCTGATCTGGCCAGGCGTCTAGCGCATATGAAACAACTGTTGAGCGAATTACACGCGAGGAATGCGAGTTTTAGCGCGGTATATCAACGCAACCAGGCACAATTCAAAGAGACGCTCAACAGTTACGACAATCTCCAGCTGCAGGCTGCGAAATTCAATGAAAGCGTACGGAATCGTCAAAGCAAGCTAGAAGATGTACGAAGATTTCTCAACTCTTCGCAACTTTTCGATTTGGCAGAAGTGGAAGAGCTGATTGCGCAATTGGAAGACCGCATTTCGCATGACGACCTAATCGACGTTACAATTCAGAAGCAACAGCTAGATGAACACAACGCCCTACTTACCAAGGATGCGGGCGAGTTCGCAGCGGAGTTGGAAAAACTTCGGAAGGCACTGGATGGAATTAGAGGCAGTGGTAAACTCAGGGAGAGTCCGGTAGATAATGTCAAGTATGCGAATGAAACGTATCAAGCGGCTCGCGACGTTTTCGACGAGATCATTGCGAATACGTTGAAGCCGGACGAAGGTGATCCGCTGCTGGAGCAGAGCAAGATCATCGACGCTGCTCTGGAACGCGAACTGCGGCGGATCGAAATCATTAAGGCCCATGGCAGCAATCTTACGGATGGCAAAGCGCAATTGGAGATCAAAATGAACGAACTGAAACAGCAGAACTGGGAGAATGGTCTGGCAAATAATAATCAAATGGAGAAATTGCATAAGATGAACATTGACACTGAAATTAAAGTGCGCCAGATGAAGGAAATACGCGAGATTATTCGGTCTGCCGTCGACGCCCTCGAAGAGACGCGCAACATCTACAAACGTGTCACCGATCTGAATATCACCAGAACTTATAATCTGGCGAAGGCTTGGGAGAAGTTTCTGAACCTGTCCTCCGAGGAAGGCATTTCGCTGTACAAAAATAAAGTGCGCTTGACCACCGAATTGCTGGCGAATGCCACGCGAATTGGTGGCGGGAATACCAACAGCATTGATGTGCTCCACCAGAACCAGAAGATGGCTGCTGACTTTAACCGGAAGAAGCAAACTATCGAAGATAAGCTTGCTCTGCTTCGCAATCGTATTTTGAAAGCCAGTCACATTGCTTCCATGGTAGGTCATTGTTTCCGCTCTTCGTGGACGTATTGAATGTTGTCGCTCTTAGATCCCCATACCCTTGAAAGGCTCGTCATGTGGGCGGCGATATAGTGTGTCCAACTTTGAGCCATCGACGCATTTGAACATTAGCGCAGAGTTCACGTACGATGCGCCGGATGCTGAGGACGAGAGAGTGATTTTCTCAATTCGCAACGCAGATCAATTCATCAAATTGTACACGCAAAGTGATAAGTTACTTTGCGATTGGAATGTGGACGGGAGCGGATATCGCAAAGACACTATCGGCCAGTTGAAGGTCACTGATAGTGTGTACAAGTGCAAGTTGGAAATGTACTTTTGCATTTGATGTTAGGTCAATCAGATTTATGTGATTTGCAACTTTCTCGCAGGGACTACATGAATCACCTCCTAAAGATCCATTTTCATGAACCATCTGAGAGCAGTCCAGTCATACCCAAGGAGTATCCGCATTTTAAACCCAATCTCGATTTGATTGTGCTTAGCCACGGTATTTTAGACGTTGGCATCGATAACGGAAAGCGCAAGGGGGTGCCGGGCTGCATTCAAGATATCACCATCAATGGCAGAACGTTGGGCCTGTGGGAATTTGCGCAGGCCGATGGAGAATGTGGCAGTTGTAAAGTGTAAGTGGAATTTAATATCTCTTAGCCAACCCAATTTTCGTTATTTTTACCATTTTAGCAAACCCGATGTGACGCAATTTACGTACGCGAAATTCAATGGCGACGGCTACGCTACGTTTGCAATCAAAGATGGCAGCCCGAAAGTGAGCATGTCGTTCGAAATGCAAACGTTCGACGAAAACGCAACGATTCTAACGCTCATCGACCCAAACGATTCCTATGTTAGCATATATCTGCAGAACGGGAAGTTGCACCTTGAAATGTTCTACAACGAACCGGCAAACAACAAAACCTTGCGCTATTCTACGAATAACAGGTACAACAATGGCAGAGAGGTGAAGATCGAGCTCAATAAGAAATACGAATCTCGGATTGATTACGTAGCCTTCATTGTGAACGGAGGGCTCGAGAGCGCGATTTGGAAAGAGCGCGTGCCGAAGCCCATCAAAGTGCGCAAGGCGCAGTATTATCTGGGTGGCTTTCCGCCTGACTTCGGCGCGCAGAAGTTACCTTCGCACATTATGCGGGAAAAGCTCTGCGGCATACTGAAGCCGATCATCGACAACGCCGAATGGAGTGCCTTGAAGCTCACTGGATACAATGTCCAGAATGTTAAAGCAGCGGAAAGCGTATGAATAATGCATGCAATACAAACTTAGCAAATTTATAACGATAGCTTTTAGTTATCATATAATCGGGTTCTACTTGACGCGCCTGCAAGTTACGTAAAAGTGAAGCAGGATAACAACAAACTACGCGGACCAATTAGCTTTATGTTGCGCCGGATCGGGGAGACCGGCCAAGTTATGGAGTTGAATTCGATGCTGAAATTTCGCCTAAATCAGAAATTCTTGGAAGTCGTCTACAGAGACGAATTGGTGGTTGCGTCGAATGAAATTTCTGAATTTGACTTCGTTCACGTGCGACTTGACAAAGACTTGTGTAACTTGCACATCAATAACGTTCTTGTCAGCAAGTGCACGCGAGCAATAGATGTGCATGAAATCAGGCGTCAAGATGGGCTGACGATAGAGTTGGGAGGACCCAATAGCCTTCGCTGTTTATTGAAAGACATCAAGATCAATTCCAAGTGAGTTTGCCTCATCCACGTTTGGAGAATGAATAAACCGCGCATCTTGAAACCTTCTAGAGAAGTTAGCATAGACACCGATATCTACATAAGCCACCGAAACGCAGGCATTGGGCGCTCGAGAACATTTCACCAACGGCCACCTGCGCCCATTCAGCTAGATCATAAAATACCCGAAGAGAAAATGACCGATTTGTCCATGAAGGACATGTCACCGCCTTTGTGCGAAGCAGTCAGCTATTCGTTCGAACCGGACGCGTACAAATTCGGCGACTCGCGGGGCTTCATTTCTTACAATCTGCAGCCAAGCTTCTGGAAGAGCAACTCCTCTGTCGAATTCGAATTTCGCACGTATAGCAGAATGGGATTGCTATTCCTCACGCATGTACGTCTTGTCATTACTATCAACGTGGCTTCCCCTAATCAACTTGCCTGACTCAGGGCAACGATCATTACAACTACATGCTGATTCACAATGGCGCCGTGCAGCTACTGATCAAGGGGAAAAAAATGAAGGAAATCAAAACGGAGATATCGGTGGACGATGGCAGGTGGCATCGAGTGGTTCTGCGCAACGTGATGTGGAAGAAGAAACGCAAAATGCATGTGGACATCGATGGCACTGATTATGCGGCCCAGATTCCAAGGAATAAAGTGCACAGCGCGTTATTCTTTGGGAATGTTCCCGATAAGATGTCGCAGGTAATCATCCTTCGCAATTTGCTGCAAATCGCCCTGTGAGGGCCTCAATCCAACGCAATCATTTTAGAATTACATAACTGAACAGTTTCGTGGCTGCATTCGCGCTTTGAAAATCAATAACGTTGCGCCAAGTCTCTTCAATGACAAGAAAGTGAAGCATGTGAAGATTGGCCAATGCTTCACAGCGATCGAGCAGGGAAACTATTTCCGTGGAGATTCTTTCGCTGTCTATGATCGCAATTTTAAGCTAAACAACTTCCTTGATATCGCGTTTGAAATACGAACCGATCAACAAAATGGCGTCCTCTTGAGCGTCTCCCATACGGGCAACAGCCCCGCTTTATCAATCGAATTACAAAATGGTGCAATTGTCATGTCGGTGGACATGGGCAATGGGAATATTGCAAACGTTAGCAAACTGCCCATCAGTCCCATTTGCAATAATGAATGGCACAAAGTCGAAGCGTCATTCACCAATGAGTTGTCCATACGCGTCGATGGCGTTCTACAAATATGGGTTCTGAGCGGCGCCGAAAACTGGCACACAATTGTTGCTCCGTTGTACATTGGCGGTTTACCAGGTGCGTCTGAAAATGCAAGAGACGCTGGTAGGCGCATTTAGTGTTCAACTGTCTTCTTGATTTCAGATTCAGCACCAGGTGGAACACTGAAAATTCGCGAAAACTTCAAGGGCTGCATCCGAAATTTGTCGATTGATAGCAAACTAGTCGATTTCACTAGCAACACAATCGAATTGATGCATGTTCTGACCAATTCGTGTCCAGTAAAGACATGATTCTCGACATGACTTCCCGTCCCATTGAGTTCCGAGACCAATTGTGCCATAAATGTTGATTTTCAAATTTTCATTCACTGACAAAGTATTACATAATTCTTAATTATTGTAAATATGCAATTTTATATATTCTATTACATCAATTCAAATCAGCATTCTTATTATTGTCGGTTGATGTTCTGCGTACATTGTATTAAATGCTGCTGAATTCTGTGTAAATAAACGAATAAATTATTTCCAGGGCATTTGTTAACAATCAACTAATTTAGTTCCTGCTAGTTTCTGCCAATATTGACGAAAATATGTTGACAATTTTTGGGGTTTATATCGAGAACTACTGGGTGTTTCGGCATGATTAGAAGTGTAACCTGTGGGGCGTTTAATTGCGCATCTAACCGTTTAAGATTCATCTCTGAATTCCTTGTAGTTCCTGGAAAAAATGATGAAATATGTTGACAGTTTTTGTGGTTTATCTCAGGAACTACTGGGTGTATTGGCATGATTCAAAGTGTGTCCGTAGAGAGTTTCATTGCGCATTGGATCGTATAAAATCGTCGTGTTTCGAGATGATTCGAAGTGCACCTTGTTGGGCGAAAAAAATCGATTTGCAAGCGAATAGCTCATCCTAGGATAATCGTTTACCGCCGATTGCGCAAGTATTGCATAATCCGGCAAATATAATTGCGCATTGCGCATTTCGGCAAGTTATTATTATTGAAACCATTCAGCATGTGAAGATGATATATATACAAGACATAACTTTAAACCGACGTTACTGAACATTCATTGGTAGGTAAATTGGCATGAACCAAGAGGTCGAACTCTGCTTCAGATAGAGACTTGCTAATCAACTTGTCCCACTGCGCTTGTGAAGATGGACAAGACTCGAAAGTATTGGCACGTTCCTGTCGCAGATCTATATAGCAATCAAACCATTAACATCAAATAGAAGAAGGACTCTCGGTTTCTATAAGTACCGCTATCGTTGTTTTGTGCGCGCAACGTTTCCTGTTTAATAATGATCTCATTTGTGATGTACGCTTCTCGTCGAATTTGCGCCTGCAGGTCCTTCGGTAAATCGGGGATGCACCCACGGACCACGATCATAACAACGGCGACGATATTCTATAATCCAAATGAGTAAATTTTCATCATTATGATCATAGTATCCAACTTACTTCAAAGACAACGACGAAAGCTAAGCGCGCCGCTAAAACGCGCCAAAACATGGAATTCAAATCGTAGCTGTTTTCTTGATTCGGTGGCTCCCGATAATCCGGATATCGGCAGAAGGTTTCATTGAACTGCGACTGCCGAGGAAGAGATCCAATTTGAAAGTCACTAGTTTGAAAATATGCCAACGAATGATTCAAGTATCCGTCTAAGGAGTAGTCTTCACTAATTGATATCCGATATACCAATCGTGGGATAAAATCGGACGTAAAGGCAATAATAAATCCCTGGCATGCGCATCATCTTTGACAGTTATCCAATAAACACATTTACATTTTCTGGGACTTACGTTCGTCACAACCGATAACTTTCCAATACAATCAAGAATTCGATACCAAACGCCAATGTCGCGAACGCGCTGCGTTACAGGACGTCTGTGAAACGTTAGAATTTTCCTGGCGTCCAGTCGCATTTCCAGAACGTTGTTCAGTAAGGCAAAAAAGGGCGCAAGAGGAAATGCTGCCACAAAGATTGTAACGAAACCATACTGCAACACTTTCATTTGATTAAAGTCAAAATGTGTAAAAATAACTTTAGGTAGTGTCGGCTCTAGCATTTTGGCGCCCCGAGACGAAACAGGCATTAACGCTCCACAAAGAAGCATTACTGAAAATTTGATAAAGTGATTTATTATTATGTTATAAGATGCAGCGGACAGGCACGGGGAATGCCCGAACAGCCGGGGTACACGTATACAGATGACGAGAGGGGCTTCCCCCGTGCTTGTCCAACTGATGGCGCCCCGATGCAACGCATCGATTGTGTCCACCTAGAACCGGCCATGACCTGCAGGGTTGCTAGACCATTCGCTGCAAATTGTGCTTTTTACAAGGAAATTGAACTGAAATTTTCACAAAACTGCGAGCCAATAGA
The DNA here is from genome assembly GCA_025447835.1 of Labidoglobus nevermanni. Taxonomy (NCBI): domain Eukaryota; kingdom Metazoa; phylum Arthropoda; class Insecta; order Coleoptera; family Staphylinidae; genus Labidoglobus; species Labidoglobus nevermanni. The sequence goes on along the minus strand of JAOEHK010019809.1, from coordinate 2,444 downwards.
GTTAAAGACCTGTTATTGATGCAGTAACCTTACCCATTTCTAAATATTCTGGGAATAAACTTCTCGGGCCCCACTCAACCAACTTAAAGTCCTTTACCCATTGCACTCTATTGCCCTTGCAATCGGATGTGTCCATTGAAATGCCAGTTTTCACTCTCAAACTATTCAGCCATTTGTAAAAGAGTGGGAAAATCATTTCTAGAACAGTATTCATTGCTTGCTTGCCAATCATTATAATAGCAAGTTGAATACATAGTTCCAGAAGACACCCTCCTGGTCCACACTGCAAAAGCACAAACGCACGTCTAGATCAAATTAATGCTGCCCTATGGAGTATTTGCTTCAGGGGCTCTCTCTTCTCTCGCCTATTGATGTATATGAAGTAGGATGGAAGATCTGAAAGAAATTCTACCTCTTCATTTACCTCTTCTTGGCGGTAACCAAATATTTTATGGTATTGTTTCGGAGATCCAATCCACTTCCCTTTGAAAAATGCTATGTAAAATATGGACGCGTAGTAGTTGACGAACTGCAGGAGGTAGATTTTCAAAGTAAGCGAGTCGTCAAATTCAGTCTGCGTCCGTATGAGTTCCAATTCGGTCAGGTACTCTGCCAGGTAAGTGTAGATCCAATTGAACAAAATGATGCAGCATAAATTGATAGTGGCAGCGGTGCAGGTCGTGAAGAGGATCGCAGAACTCGTCGTCACCCGATCCCCATAGACGCGCAGGGCAGTTAGTACAGACATTCGATACAGCACGACGGCGACCACTGCGGCCAGCGCCAGTAATACCAGAAGCATTACCACGGAGAAGCTGAGGATGGTTGCCGGCAACTTCATGCGCCAGAAGGGCACATGGGGCTCCATCGTGTTGGTCACAGCGTTCATTTGCCGGCGCTTGACGTGCGACAAGCGCGCCAAGTATTGCGGTCGAGGATGCTCCTCCTGAATGTCGAAGCCCGTCAGGTCCCAACGATGCGTGATCTCGGCCGAGTAGCGCTTCCACATCTCGAGGAACAGCGTCGCCCAGAAGGACATGAAGATGGCGAAGAAGACCGTCGTGGCGTTGTCGAACAGGTACGTGATGCGCGCATGCATGCAGGTCTCCTTCAGGTCCCAGTAGTCGCACCAGTGGTCGCACAGCGGGCACATGCGGATCGTCGACTTGCAGATGTCCTCGCTGGGCTGGTTGTCGCGCAGGGTGGCCCACGAGTACGCAAAGCAGGCCAGCCCAACGAGGGCGGCCGGAAGCAGCATGTGCGTGTAGAAGCCCAGCCAGGCGAAGTACAGGACGATCTTGACCCCGAAGTACTCGCGGACGTAGTCCAGCGGCTGATAGCGATACCATTTCCGAATCGCCGCCCATTCGGTGTAGAGGAGATTGCGCATCGAGCCCCTCTTGCGGAAGTCGCCCTTTTCGCGAGATTGGACCTCATGACCATTGGATTGCGTGGAGGGGAAGGTGTTTCTGCAATACGTACGTCGTGCAAGGGATAGCATGCCGTATACGTCCTCTCAGCTAACAGCCTTTCAATCCCGAATGCGAAGTCATCATTGATATTCCCAGCGAACGTTTGCCGGTCTAAAATGAATTGGACAATGCGCGAATGGATCGCAGGCGTGAAGAAGCATGCGGAATCGACATCGAATCTAAGTGGAGGTGTTTGTTAAGCTCCCATCTAAGGAATCGCCGAAAGTCACTTACAAGTATTCACGATCGCGACTGTAGATCGCAGTGAAACGGTGGCCCTTTTCCGGAAAGTGATCCCTATCGACCAGAATGTGGCCTTTTACACTTCCCCATAGCGTGCGAAATCGATCAATGAGAAAATTATTACGTCGCGCTATCTGTTCGCCCAGAATCTGAAACGTTTTCATCAGTGGTCTTTCAGAAGCAATATTGGCAGAAACTTGCTGTTACTAGTTACGAGTTGTTAATGTGTAATTGCGCCAGAAATAAATTATGAAGAAACGGTGATGTTAGTGAAGGATTCGCAATGCAGTACGATTTATCCAGCAGCGCATAATGTTATTTGCAAATGGGAGCTCAGAGAATAATTTAAACATCTACCTTAGATCGCAAAAAATTGCCGCCATTATAGAATCGTCTATTCCGAGCGTCCCTTGGTTGCATGCACAATTCCTGTTTAACAATAATGGCGAAACTTTTAAAATAATAAATTATGCAAACATGCGCTAATTATGACTCGCTTTGCGATAAAAATGCATAGGAAATCAGGATATTTTAGCATATTTCATAAAAATAAACTTTTCCCATTTGCAGCAAGAGCTTGTAAAAGAAACTCAGATCTAATATATGTCTACACACCAACGAACGTACTGGAATAAAGATTCATATCCTAGACCAGTGGTTTCCAAACTGGGAGGCGCGCCTCCCTAGGGAGGCGCGAGATAACCGCCGGGGAGGCGTGAGAAAATAAGA